>JAQIVZ010000178.1:0-95169 GCA_034700945.1 Arrhopalites spinosus | reverse complement strand
TTGTGGTCCTACTAATTGTCTGTAACGTATTTTCAAAAACACACACTTCTGGAAAAATAGACTTGTTTTTTTGGCTATCCGCCATGGCCTAGGCCATGAAGGGACTTGCCCCGCCGTGGCCTGGGTCCCCCCATGGCCTACCACATATATATCTAGTCAATGAATTCATCAAACAAGGGAGAAATTATTATAATGGGTGGGTTCTCTACTCTACACACAAAGTCGAGCGTCAGTTTTTTCTTTTGTCCTTTGACCGGTTTGACGAATGTCTTTTTTTCAGGTTGATGATTTATTTATTAAGGACAAAATTGTCAAAATCATCATTCATAATTTGGAAAAAAGTAAACTAAAATAGGTAGTAGAAATTTTTATATTTTGATAAATTTTCTCATTTTTTTATTATTAAAATAAATTACTGTTATGTGTACACTGCACTGCAATAATTCACATGATTTCCGGTACATTTTTTTTTCGTTTTATTTGTCAAAAATATATTTCTTGGAGTGAAAAAAAACTCTTTTCTACAAAAGACACTAAAAAATGTTCACACGGTTCTTTACATGCAAATAGAGGAAGTCAACTAAAGAAAAAAAAGTGAACGAGTATGAGATGTGTGTTGTGTTGTGATCTGTACAACGAAGCTAAAAAAAATTTGGACAAAAGATATGATAGGGTGTAGGAGGAAGGAGGAAAGAATAAAATTGAATAATAAAAGTTAATATCAAAATCAGGACAAATGTTAATAGAGCATTCACCAAACCCACCACCACCGTCCAGTGTAGTGTAGAAAGGGAGAAAACCTTGAGTTGAATTAGCTTCCGGTTGAAAATTGGTGACATAAATAATGGGTAAATCGTTCTCTCTCTCTCTCTCTTCTCACAGGTTCATCTTCGTGGGTGTGAAAATCCTGACTGAATGGCCATGAATGAGATGAATTGAGGGAGGGTCAGTTGTATAAAAAAGAAGAAAAAAAAAGTGAGGCTTCTCACTACCCACAAATTGCCTCAATAGTCCTCACAATAACCCAAACAAATTTATCTTGACTATAATATTTCATTGCTTTTACTCATTGTATAATATTGTACATAGCTCTAATAAAAAGATATCCAAAAAATGAAGATAATTATATATGGAGGGACAAATAGCATGTAATATTTGTATACTTAATCATATAAAAAGTCGCTATCTTTCAGACATAAAGTCAACGACTTTTATTTCTTGTGAGACGTTGACTATGAAAAAAAATGGAATGAAAAGAAATTTTTTGAGTTTATATAACAAAACTTTTTTTTAAATAAAATATATTTTTTCATATGTATCAAGATTCTCCAACTCCTGCTGGCTTTATAATACAGAATATAAAATGAAGGAGGCAAAAAGAAGCAGCAGGAGTTTGTAAAGTTGAGATGAAAAATTGTTTCTCTCTCTCTCTACCTTTCATTCTGTATAGTAGGGTTAACTTTATGAATGATATAATAAATATAAAATATCTTTTATTTAAAAAAATATCATTTATTTATATTTCTTTTCATAAAAATGTTACAAGAGTTGAAAAAAAAGAAATATATTTTTATGTGCCAAGTTTTCTATCAAGAGATTATTTTTAGTTTTTTGGTCTTCTTTTTTTACATGAAAATGGTTCATATAAATTTTTAGTGGTTGATTTTTTTTCTTTACTTTTTTAATATTGTGAATTTCGAGTTATTCATCAAAGTCTATAATTTTGTATAATAAATGTGGTTAAAGTCCTAAATAATAATTAATTTTGTTTTTTTTTGTGTGCTTGACTTTGATTTTATTTTAGAGACTATGAACTAATGTGAGTGGCACATGACCAAAAGTTGAGTAAAAAAAATAAAAGCCACTTGCTACACTTAAAATGGAAGCGTTATACAAATTCAATATTTTGGCCGGTGGCTGTGCACTCATCTCTGTGGTTTCATCCGATATAGCAACATTGAAGTTTAATGAACAAAATATCTATTCATGGTCTCGGTTAGGTCACGTGACTGGCACGTGTAGATTTTAGGAACCACAAAATTGGTACTCTAATCATCAACCTCACCCCCTTAAAAGAACAATAATGAAAATAAGCCTTAAAAATCAAAAACTTTTTTTTTTCATCAAGAAAAATCAAGTCATGAATTTAAAATATATTTTAATCAAATTTACTCATATTTCATCATTTTTAATTCTTGTCACAGGTCTGTCTTCAAATTATGACAACAAATTTGTCAATACAGATTGTACAGATGTATATTTATATTTTAGAAAGACAAAAACAAAGTTGAATTATTGATTTGTTACATGCGTATATTTTTTTGTATTGATATATTTTCAAAAACAGTTTAATCTCATTACATCATACGGAGGAAAAGAGAGAGAGAGGGACGGAGAATAGTAGGGATCAGTAGCAAGGCATCCAACATTTGTGGCCAGTTGAGCTCTCTCTCTTTACAATTTTTGCCTCTGTTTCATCTCTGCCCACCTGTGCAGAGAGAGAGAGAATCGTAACAGATGTGGAATAATTTACCAAACTATACATATAAAATGGTTATAATATTAATTATAGTAAATAGTTTGCAAAAGGAGGGGAATATATTATTAGAATATTACATCGATACGATATTATGACATTATTGTTACCTCAGCACACACACAAGTCCAAATGTCCAGACCCCTTGTTGAATGTTCGGCCCCAAACAAGTACAAGTACACAAGTTGAAAGGTACAAAGGTAAGGGGTCAAACGACAGATCTTAATAAGAGATAATTTTTCTAATTAGTGTTGTACGAGTTAAAGCACTCATCTCTCTCCCCCTCAGTTATATCTGCTTCAATGAGATTGAAAGCATGACGCTTTCGGCATAGATCATAACTTTATTACACACATGTTATGCATATAAATATGTATCAATCGTCAATATTACGAGTCCCGAGAAAAATATACCTGGAAAAAGAGGAGACTATCTTTGCTTTGCATGACATGAGTACTACCAAGTGTTTGAACAGGTATCCCTTTAGTCAAATGTATTGTGGTACTTGACAATGCTTTAGGCCGAATATGATATTGGTCACAGAATTATTATTTTGTGTATATATTTATATATGTATTCTGAATAAGCTGTTACGGTATATGTTCATCTGGAACTGATTTAGATTGCAACATGGAGAGTACATGCTAAAAGGGGAGAGTTTTTGAAAATGATGCAATGCACAGTTTCCACTGATTACTTTGTTGTTTCTTTCTCTGCCGATGAGCCAGTGCTGAAAGATGCAAAGAGAGAGAGAGAGATCAAAGAACAATCCATTCAAAACACAGATGTAAGCAATCAATCAAGCTGGCAACCAGATTATCAAGATATTAAGCAAGACTCTTCTTAACTTCATTTCAACCAATCAGAGATGAGAAGAGCCAATAGAGAGAGATAAAATGAAGATTCTTCATTTTCATTTATTATGGCGTCGGCATCACATTCCATGATGAGAAAGTCTGTGTACATACTCCTCCTCTAACCTTCAGTCAACTATCTGTCTCTATTTAACCAAACAGTTAAATATTTTAATTAAACTATCTACGTATTTATATTTTACAGTTACACAATAGCCATGACGAGAATATGGGAGACTTTTATTTTACTTGTAAAAAAATATTCTGTCAAGAATTACATACTGATATAAGTATATATTTTTACATTATCAAATAAGAAACAAATTAATTAAAATTTCATATGGAGAATGGACACTTGGGGATATCTGTGTAGAGATGAGAACAGATGCAGTAAGTGGAATTTAAAAAAAAAAGTCCAAGAGGTTTTTTCCCCTTCAATGTCAATGTGGTTGAGTCATTCATTTTATTTGACTACAAGTGTTCCCAATGATGTGTCCAGACTCTGCCTTTCCTCCTCATTAAGACTCATAAAATTTTAAAATGTTTTCTATTATTATTAAGCACACACGACGCAGATTCAGGTGTGTCACTGCCAAATGTCAAATGTTAGCGTCTGGTCAACAGATTAAAAGTTATTAGTACAATGTTACCATTTATAATGAATATGAAGTGTATGAAGACACTTTCATTAAATTATTCAAAAGATTCTACAAATTTCAAACAATGGATATCAACTTATTTAAATCATTTTATATTTAAATATACAAATACTTTATAAAAAATAAATACAGAACAATCTCAAAAAAGGAAAATGGGAGAGACAATATTATTTATTTTTGCTAGCAAAAATATTTTCATCTAGTGATGCCTTGATGAAATTAATTAAATAAAAATGGTTTCCCAATAATCTGATACAAAAATCCCTATCTTTTTTGACCTTTGCCATTTGCCAATATGTAGGACACAAAATATCCTTTGCGGGGACAAAATCATGAGACAGAATAGAACCCACAACACAAACATCCCTTGGTTTTGGTTTTTCTGCGAAAAAAGAGTCAATTGAAAGTAATAGGATATAAAATATATCTAATATATATTAACAAGATGTACACAATATTTTTATATCGCCTTTGGGT
This sequence comes from Arrhopalites spinosus, assembly GCA_034700945.1. NCBI lineage: Eukaryota > Metazoa > Arthropoda > Collembola > Symphypleona > Arrhopalitidae > Arrhopalites > Arrhopalites spinosus. Next base: position 90,643 of record JAQIVZ010000178.1, on the reverse strand, counting down.
CTTGTACACGGTGTACAGTACACCCAATCTGTAATATTTGAGGAGCACCCTATGCAGGAACATGATAAAATAATTGGGCAACTGGACAAAAGAATCTTTTATGAGGCTACATGTATAATAATACACACACACAACACATAAAGATCCAAAAAAAACCCTCAGTGCCATTGCTATTCAGTTGAAAAATATATGGGGCTGAATATATGAGGATGAAAGGAGCATTCAGTGTCTAAAATCTATATAATATTTTTGTATACAATCATACCAACTTGATATAGGCTACCATGACTTTTTTGTCTCCATCTCCATGTTTGCAGAGGATTAGAAGCCTTGGTTCAGTCAACAGCAGGAGCTAGAAACCAGGCGACAATGACTTTTTCCAGTACACAGCCACTCTTTCTCTCCTCACCAAACAGCGTCAATCGTCACCCCTATCATCATCATCATTAAGTATATAGCATTTTGCTAATATCTAATGGTAAATAAATCTCCTTCTTTTTCCACACACACACAACAGTCCGTTCCATCCCATCCCATCCCATCTCATTTATTATTATTATTTCATATTTTGTCCGCCATCTCCTTTTTTTATACATTATAAATTTTATATTTTATGTCTCCTCATATCTCTAAAGTTGAGAATCACAAGTCAATTCTTTAAATTATTTTAAGAGGTCAAGCCATGTAAGTTAAGTTGTACAATTATTTTTTTCTCTGTATTCTGTACAATGTACAGGGTAGATTGTTGTTTAGGAACACTCGAGTTAAATTGTAGCCAAAGAAGATGGGGATAGACTTGTGGAGAGAATGGCTCTGACCCTTAATTACCAGGTGGAAGCGTGACACACGTATTAATCGTCTATGACGATGGGACATTGTTGCCTGTCACAAAGCAAATGAAATATGAACACGGCTTATTTTCGCCTATAAATTATACATATATATTTTCTATAGTATTTTTTTGGTCTTCCGACATTTTACATATGAAGCAATCTTTCCTCTTGTGTGTGTCTGTATGCTACCAAATGTCCATACTCCATGTTGAAATTTAATTATTATTCTATTCAAACACATCTCTCATACCCCTTTTCTATACATTTTTATTGTGTACATACTACGTAGCCACGGGTAGGTTGGAGTCACTACAAAGTACAAATGTACAAATTAAATGAATTCAAAATATCTTGATTCTTGAGATGAAGATGAGTTAAAATTTTCTTCAATTCCAAAATTCATTTCTGACATTTACAAAAAGAAAAACAAGGATGAAGACATGAAAGAGATTTTAACGGAATTGAAAACAATGGCTCATAAAAATATTTGAACTTTGTACTCATGAGCTTTGAACCCCCATTTTTTTCTCTTTGAATTCTTGAGCTAGGTAGACGGTAGACACATTAGAGTTCTCATTTTGTATAAAATCCATTTAGCCATGCACTACCAAGTGTACAAGACAGACGACATGACATGCGTTTTACTCCACATCTTGACTTGAACTCCGCAACTCCGCATTAATTAAACATTAATTAAGAGATTAGGTTGACATGAACCAAGAGAGAGAGAGAGAGAGAGAGGTATGAAGAAGCACTTCGGCTTCGGAAAGGAATTTTCTCTGTTAACTTCTGATCATCTTGTCTCATTGTTCTTTTTTTTCTCTTACATTAGCCAGTCACATTCAATCGTCTGACAACTACAGTACAAAGTTAAGAAGACTAATACTTGTCATTTTTAATTCTTGTACTACATTTATTGTATCATCGTAAATTTTACTTTTTCTTTACAAAAAATAAATAACTTTTTGAAAATGTTTTGTATTTTAAATATAATTGCCAAAAATTTGATTCATTTTCAATATGTATTTAGTACAGTCTGAGTCATCCAATGTAAATGTACCTATGAATCAGTTTTTATTTAAAATTTTTGAGGTGGTAAATTAAACTAAAGTATGAAATATATATTTTGCAAAAAAGTTGCAAAATGTGGAATAAAACGGAAATTTTTACTGTATTTTTCTGAGTGAATTAATCCGTTGACATAAAAAGTAAAAAAGAAAAATGAGATTTAATATAAAAAAGTAAAGGCTGTGATATATAGGGATGGGAGGGAGAGAGGGAAAAAGGCATTAGAGTGGTAATATGCATTTATCTGTGGGGATAGGATTTGCGGTCAAATCGTCACTTGTCCTCCTCTGACTGCTTTACTTAAAGGTTTGACTTATTCAAGCTCGATTCTCAAGCAGATTAACTACAAGTATGAGTAGCAAACATTCCATGATACTTTAAGTCTTGGTCTTGAGTCTACAAAAGCTTACATGAACCCAAAGCTTTACTTAAATACATGAAACATAATTGGATAACTATAACCTCTCTCTCTCTCTCTTTATGTGCAAAAGAGTCCATTTAATTCTTCTTCTTATTCACCAAACAGTTATCTACCTTGTCATCCGTCCTGACTTGTGAGTTACATATAACAAGTTAAGCATGTAATATTTAAGTATGAGAGGACGATATAATTATTGTAATTATCTTTAGCTTGTTCTTAATCATTAATATATTGGTTCACATTTCAACCGTAGTAAATTCTTTTTTTATTTAATTTTATGCTTTACATTAAATCTTTAGTATTAATTTTTTCTTCTACGTACATATTTTGTTGTTCTACATTTACAGGTACAAAAGATTATCTACGGTTTCAATGTTAATGTTCATCTGTCAAAAAGAATTAAATTTAATTGAACATGACCTCCTCCAGGATCTCTGATTAGTCAAAATGAGTCTAGTTGTTGGTCATTTTATTTTGTAGAATTCTTTCACAAATTTAAATAATTTTAAAATATATCAAATCATTTTTATAATTGGCTAACTTTGCTAAGTTTAAATTAAACTAAATTAAAAAAAAAATCCAGTTAAAAAAATCCATAGGGTTGTGGATTTTGGAAGCTATTGTGGTCATGATTGAGGGGAAATAAATAAAGAATAATAATACACTGGATAATAATCCATAGTACAATGATTTCTTTTCATAAGAATGTCATGAACATGACTTTATTAATTATGGAATCTGAACAACTTAAGAAGCTTTACTTTTTTTATTATTAGGCTAAAGCTCAAAGTATTTAGCTTTTAATATTGAATGTAAAGTGCCATTTCTTTCTCTCTCTCTAAACGCTTGTAAACATACGGACTTAAGTATTGTACATTGTATGTATTACATTTATAATCGTGTGCATACAAATACAATCTTAAGTATACACATATTATATGTATACCTATACAAAAGAGACTTATAAAAGTTAACACAATTACAACGAGTTATCCACTCTTTTTTTCAACAACTAATTGTAAAGTACACAAGTGTAAATAAAAATTAGAACTTTAATCTCAACAAACTTGAACAGGTTGGTTACATGAACAAAACTTAATAATTAGGATTAAGTTTTAACATGACTGACTACTGTGTGTGTATCCTTTGTATCCATCTTTTGTTTGTTTTTGTTTACCTGTGGTTTTATTTTAAATAAAATTCTTCACATACAAATTGAATGCATTCCAGAATGTAAAAACTAAAAATATTTTTTTGAATATCTGTAGTTGTAGCATTAAATTAAAATCTGAAAAATAATTACAGATCCATGAATTCCCAGTCTTGTGTAATAAATGTTGATTGAAAGTCAGAGTAAATTGACATATGACGGAGGAGAAGGAAATGGTCATATGATTATTTGGTTTGGATTCAATGTTAAAAAATATGAAGAAATATGATATAAAATGATATAATATTTATAAAGAGAGAGAGAGAGAGATGTTATAGAGAGCTCATAGCTACTGGAATGGAAAGAATTAGAGTAAATAGTATATCATTACTAATCCGCTTTGCCCCATTCTTTTTCATCTCTCTTAAGTATTTATACCTACAACATGTCTCTAATATTATAGGTGGAGAGAGACAGAGATGCCGAGTATTTACAGCTACTGCTCAATGTAATCTCCAAGTCTAAATACTCAACTCTCTATAAGGAGATTTTACTATCATATAATAGACAAGAGGGAGGGCTCATCAACATGTGAAAAATAGCAGCGGTGAGAGGTGAGGCAATGAAACAACTGATTTTTTCCCTAAACAAAAAACACTCAAATCATACCACACACACACACAAAGTATAGAAAATATATAAGAACAAATAAAATTATACATCTCTCTCTGTATCAGCTCATCGTTGCAGTTGACTAAAATCAAAACTGCAAAATGAAGGACAAAATAGAACAAAAAATAAAGAGAGAGAGGGAGAATTGATTTAGCAAAAATAAAAAAACAAAATTCCGGGAATAAAAATGACTGCATTTCAGTATCACATAAAAAAGATTGAGATTTCTGAAAAAAGGGAGAGAGACTTGAAATATGCGTGAATATTAAAAAAGTTTTTTTTCCCCCAATATGAAAACAAACAAATATGATACGAAAAGGGGGAAATGAAGAAAGAGAAAGAATAGAAAAAAAGGAGAGGAAGGAGAATGAGAGGGGAGAGAGAAGAAGAAATTTACATAAGATTCTCCATGCGTTAAGTAAATAAAAGTAAGGATGTTCCCTCCAACATGGGGCTAGATAGTAGTTGACTACAGTTTTTTGAAGCAAGTTATAAGAGAGAGAGAGAGAGAGAGTGATGCATAAATGGACATTTCCTTTGATATCAAAATTTTTTTGCTTTTCTATAACAATCCAGTTTTCGCCTCTTCCATTTCTCTCTCTCTCATATAAAAAGTTATATAGAAGGAGAGATGGATGTAGATATAGAATATAAAAAGAGTTGAATAATAGACAAATGAGTTGTGTGTGTGTGTTAGTTTTCGGGTGGGACAAGTTCATGGTCCGGCGCAATGATCCAACAGAGGGGCGGAATTGACGAGTTGGGATTGGGTCCTTGAGGAAATATTGGGTTGGGTGAAGGAAAACTTTTTGGTATGGGATGCGGCGGGGTACGACGAGAGGCATGGGCAAGGAAATGTAGAAGAGAGAGAGAGAGAGGGTTTTCACATAATATGTTTGAAAAGTTTAGAGATTGCATAGGATCAATCTTTTCGGTCTTATTTAATACGGGTTGAGAAGGCTTAAGAATACTGTATAACAAGCTTAAGGACTAAGGATCTTGTTTTATATCTGTGCTGCATTCAATAGTAGATTTTTGTCAGCTCAGCTTACTTAGGTGAGTTTTTATTGTGTTTTATCTCTGATTTAAAAAAAAAAGTTCTATAAGGCGATTATTCATTTATACATACACATAGACACTGTATAGGGACAAGACTAGGACATGGTGTTTAGTTCGTTTTGGGTTTGGTCTTCTTCTTTTTTTTGCTTATAAAATATTTGCGTCTCTCTCTCTCTCTTCCTCTTCTTCTTCTCTGTTTCTATCACATAATATTACCTATGTGTGTGTGTGTGTGTCCTCATACTCAATATTGACTCAGTCTCAAAATCCTATCATTTAACTTGGAATCATCATCATCATTATCCTCCCTTTTTCCCCCCTTTTACTTATTATTTTTAGTTCTGGAGAAAGAGAGAGAGAGAGAAAATCTTACTCACATTGTTACAAGCTTTACCTTACAGATTAGACCCATTTTATTTTTTTAAAAAAAAATAAAATAGATATACAAGAGTCAGGAATAGGGCCAAAGTTTTTTTTTTGTACTGTTTGTGAATTACGGGAGAGTGAGTGTGTGTGTGTGTTTGTAAGGGTGTAAAAAAACTAACTGGACTGTACGTTTGTTTAATATTATAATGTAATATCTGTATAACAACAACAACAACAAGAAAATACATTATAGTCTAGTGAGGCACACTTCACACACTTAAGTGCTAAGCTCTCGTCTTAACCCGCTCATCCCTTGTAATCACTCATAAATCGACTGGTCCATCCATAATCAGGCACTTGACACCTTCTCCTCTGTTGAGAAAAAAAAAAGTTTTGAAAAACGCGTCATTTTTCCAAACAACTTCCCCTTTTTTTCCTTTTAATTTTGTGACATGGTGACGACCACTTTAACTTGTACTCGTAGAGCAGACAGTATAGTCAATTTTATTAAGTGTGGAGACTTGTATAGTGTCACTGATATACTAACTAACTACTCCTACTGTTGTCCGCTGGCGGATAACGTAAACCCCTCTTCATTTATTTTTTAAGGATTAGTTTTTATACAAATATTTTCTGTATAACTCCATTCCATTTTTTAGTTTTTTTTGTGTGTACAAATAATATTTGAGAACCAAGTTTACAACTCTTTTTTTTCTCTCTCTTCTTTACTTTATTTGTTTTTCTATCAGACGAAAAAGTGTGGACGAGTTTTTTCAGTTTCATTTGTTATTTTTTATTTGTAAATTTATGGAGTTCATTTTGTTTAGCTTGTGATTCTTCATTTGAATTATTGATGACAAATTTTGTCATTTATTTTTGGGGGTTTTAAAAGTGTTCTACCTATATTTCTTTACAGAATTGTAAAAGAGAAAAAGTTTGGGATGACTTTTTATTTCGTCGCTCAAAAAGTGCCAATTTGAAAAATTTCAATGAAGAATCAATTTTAAAAGTACCAAAACAAATAATTTGCAACTGAGTACAGAAATCATCGTCAAAAATTTTGTGTTCCTCTTCTGGTTCAGTTTCTAGTGGAATTTTTTGTTGTAACTTGTTGTCTGTGTTTGTTGAAAATTGTGACAAAAAACAGAGGATCCACTCTATAAAACATGGGGTTTTGATTAGAGTGATTTTCATGTTTTGTTAAATGTAAGTGTGTTGATAAATATTATTTGATATTTTTATCAAAATATTAGATTTAATTATTTTTAAAAATTTAGCGAATATTTATTTAATAGTAAAAATGGTACAATTTTATTATTGGTATTTTAGAAAATATTAATATTTATGTAAATAATATTTCGCAAATATTAGGTAAGACGATCGAGTAGGTAGACAATTTTAATTTGAAAATTTAATTTCAAATTCTTGAATACAATTTTTTGCATTAAAAATAGAATACAAATGAAAATCTAGTGAATAGTTTGGATAAATACAGGTGAGAAAGAATACACGAATGTACATTTATAAATACAACATTTAATGGTATTTTGGATTGTCGACTCATTGTTGATCGAACAATAGTTGGACAAATTGAGGTTCAAGAGGTCGTTTGAGTAACTGGAAACTGATTCTAATTGCAATTGTTACATTGAAAGATGCATGTCCACGGGACATGACATCAAGGCGTCATTTTCGATACGAGTGTCTCCATTGTCTACTTTATACACACACAAAAAGAATTGACTAGTCAGAGAGAGAGTGTGTGTGTGTATAGATAGATACATAGATGGTCTATCGATTGAACTGATTGAAAGTCAAAATGTTTCAAAATGATTACCTATTTGTTCTGCTTCCGTGGATAATACATAAAGACACTTTATACATACGAGTAGTCTCACTTCCATCTCTACTTTCTGTACAAGTCTTAAAAGTGTCAGAGAGAGAGAGAGAGAGAGAGAAGATGTAAACTTATGAACGGTGGAAAGAAAATTGTATCCAACCCAGAGGGGCTATTATTGAGCTTGTAGAACAAGAAAAGGTAGCCAAATATGTCGAAGATTGAAGATTGCCTAGTTATGAATGATTGTATTGTCGATAGTTAGTATCCTCACTTTTTTTTTATTCTCCTGACTTGGATCATCTCAGGTGTGGGTATTCACGCAGAGACAAGTTATTTGGCTGAATCATCTTGAGCACATTCAGAAGAGAGAAAGAGAGAGAGAGGGGTAGTTTTTTGGCTTTGATTCGGGTGCCACATATAGAAAAATGTATCTATACATATTATTAACAACTTTATTCTTCCGCTAGTTTCATTCTTGTTCACCTCCCCAAAAGAATGTTTTTAACTGTGTGTCTTGTGCTCAATGCTCATTTCAAAAAAAATAAACATTTTTCGAGTTCACATTTGACACCTGAGCTTCTCCATACATTTTTATGTGTGTGTGTGTACAAATATACTGTAGAGACACATGAACCAAAAAAATAAAAGTCTTTCAGAATGTACAGACACACACAGTTGAGACTTTGAACCATGTTCATTATAATTTTTCTACTCTTTTATTACTAATGCACATGGAAATGTATATAAATATTTTTCATATGTATCTATCACCATTATAATATATAGACAAGAGAGAGAGAGTGAGGTATTCCTGGGAATGTCAATGAGAAAAATATTTTACATTATTTTACTGTCCTCTGGCCATGAATCCTGGAGTGTCCTCAAGTGTCATGTGTCCTCCAGGCAATCACTGTACTACTCCTTTACGCGTCCATTGATAGTACATTAAACTTTGGCTCAATGCATTCCATGTATTTTCTATCAATGTCAAAACTTGTGACTGCCAAAAATACCTGTCTTCCCTTTATTATTCCTCTCTCTCTCTCTACTATCTCCTGTGCTTTTTAAAAAAAACATTCTTTAAATAGCAATCCTTCATTCCTGTGGTTTTCTCCCCTCTCTCATAGTTGTGCATTATAATATAGAGATTATGTTTAAAATTGTTCAAAAACTACGAGCTACATTTTCTAATGGTTACGCATTGACAATGAGATGCAACTTGATATAATGATAAAAGATATTAATACACCTTGCACCCAAACTTTCTTCAGTTGGGGAGAAGAGGAGGAGAGTACTAATTATGATGGAAGAAGAGAGATAGAAAAGGGAGAAGAGGTTCATGAAATGTCATCTGTAAGAAGTGAGAGTATTTGGGGTTCATTGTTTGGGAAGGAACGTGTGTGCTGCTTGTCTATAGAAATTTTATCATTTTGGAAGGACAAGTTGCTCATCTGGAAGGTGGGTAGGAATAACACATTACAGTGGGAAAAATTTCAAATTTTGGGTGATAGCTTTGGTGCTGAAAGCAACACCCTTTTGGCTTCTTTTTTTCTTGAATACTCATATCTGTATCTATTATAGTTTTTTTTTCACTCCACTGCATCTTTGATGGGACAGTGGACCAAGTTTTTGGGAGGAAAAACAAAATAAAAGGGACATGAAGAAGAATTTCATGTGGAGAGATAGGCATTGGATTGTCAGGGTGAAAATTAAGAGGAGACTCGTACATTCCTTGTTTTATGTACAAAGATGGAGAGAGAGTACTGTAAAATGTATGGGAGACTAGGGACTGACATGATAAAGATAAGAGATAGACAATTGAGTAGTAGATTTCAGAGGCATGTGCTGTTGAAACAAGAGGAACCTTTTTTTCTCTCTGTCTCTGTGTGGAAAAACCTTGTCATAGTTTGTCAAGATAGGGGAAAAAATACTATAATAAATACTTTTTGGTGGCTTTGTTGGGTGCTGGAAGGAGAAGAGCATGGGCTCTCGTCTTCCATTTTTCAAACAACTAAAAGTTCACTTGACTGAGTGAGCAATGTGTGTCGACGACACACAACATGATAATAATGCCACTAACAGCGGTCACCCCTCATGTCCATTGTCCATCACGGCCAAAACAAACTTACAATTATTATTCTAGAGAGAGAGAGGGAAAAAAAGGACATGTAAAACTTTAGGGAAAGATATAAGAGAGAGATAGATAAAATTTTATGAAAAAGTAACAAGAAAAATACAAAAATACTGTAAACGATGATTCTGATTGTACTCTATTTTTCTCATTTTTATTTACAATTGTGTGTGGAATTTTAATCCCATGTTTTCACCATTTTTGCTATTTAGGAAAAATCCTTTACATAATGGGTTTAGTCTTGAGATCAATTGCAAAGTACATAAAAGGTTATCGGATAGTATCGGCATATTTTAATGTCGTAAGTGGATTTCCTTCTCTCTCTCTTTATTAGTCTTTAAACAGTTTTTCATACAATTTTTCTATACCTCTCAAATGTTATCTCTCTCTCTCATAATTGACAACAACACATTAGGCTAGACTCAAACAAACAAGAGTTGAAAAATATGGAGTGGAGATATATGGAGTAATGAGAGTAGTATTTAAGTTTAATGTGCGGGGCAGGTAAAAGGAATCCTTTTTCTTTTTTCCTCGTGTATGCTAATCCTCATGTTTAAAACTCTTTTTGGAGATTTAGTCTCTATTTATGCATAATTTGGACTTTATATTCTCTCATATTTTAAAAACTTCTTTGTTCGCTCCCTTTCCTTCTCTCTCTCTATTATTTCTTTTGCATAAATATGATGTCACGATAAACATTACCCATTTTACTTACTTAGACTCAAACTTTAGTGGCGACAGGTCAAAAATCTTTTTTTTTCATCCCTTTTTGTCCAGACTGTAACATTCTACTGAGTCTTTTCAATAGTTTTACATATATTGACACTCACTCACTCTGATAACAATTTTTTTTGAAAGCCTCAGCAAAAATTCTTGGCACTTGGCTTGATAGACGACAGGGTCACTTATTTTTCTTGATTTCCTTCACCATTTCATTCTCTCTCTGTGTCGTCTTCACTTTTAAAATTGTGTACAGATAGTAAAAACAATAATATTTTTTACTCTTCTTTGTTTTATTGTACAGATACAAACAGACAGTAATTTTACAAGGTTAAAATAATAGAGAAGAATTTTAATTTAATAGTCATTAATTATTTTTCAAAAAATACATTTAAATAATTATAAACATGTTTCGCATAGAAATTCATGGTTGTTCATATTCACAAATAGTGGCACACACTCTAGACACTCTTGAGATGACATTTGTACATTAGTTTTTACACCAAAGAGCACTATCATAATGGGTAGGAAAAAATATAGGAGAGAACATAAGAATGGTTGTATAATATCTTTTCATCATCTGACCACTTAAATCGTTTTCAAGTATTCTCTCCCTCTCTTTTTTTTTGATGTGTAGTCGAGGAGTAGCTCACGATGAGTATTTATTTATGTAGCGTACGGAATCTTTTATTCTCATGTCTTGTCGATGAATAGAAGCGTCAGCCTGTATAATGGAAGGGAGAGGAGAGAAAAGCAAGAGATTCATATTATACACAATATAATGTAATATAACAGTCTTTTTTTTCTCTTCTCTTGGTTCATAATTGCGAATGATGAAAAAGGCAATAGGCGTGCCAGAGTGAGTTCTTGTCAAGAGAAGGTGTGAGTTGGGCTCTCTTTCAGTGTATTTGTGCTCTCAATGAAACATAAAAATGAACCTCTGTTAACCTACCTTTTTGTCATAACCACATTCAAAAACTCATTCCTCTTCTCTTCTCCTCATCTCAATGTCTATAGTCTACACACCGCCAAAAGATGATGATAGTCCTCTCTCTCTGGTTAGAAAACCATTCTCTCAATCTTCCTGTGGTTTCATTTTCAAATCTGTCACCAGTTCATCTCTCTCTCTGTATTCAGAAAACATTTTCTAAATGGTTGTAGAGGATACACACTTGAAAAGTATTTTTTATGTATTGTAAAATATCTAATTCATTCACAAAATAGCAACAGTTTCCTTCCTCAGATACATTTATAAGATACAGTTGCTCTACTTGTAGGGAAAAAAAGGTAAAATCATTTTTTTGAGAGGGTCCTTTTCGTATTCATATTCTTTTATAAGAGTCTAAATTAAATGTTACGATGCATGAATGTACATACATATACTGATAGGCCAGCATTTTTTATTTTTAGGGAGTTGCTCCACTCAAAAAACTATAGGAGCCATTGGATATTAACATGGGGTCCAAAAAATTTTTTTTACCTGCCTTTTCCTCTTCTCTTACAATAATATATTTATATGTAGAAAGATTTTTATGTTAACACATTTTAATGATAGCTTTTAACCTGGATACTATATAACATAAAGTAGATATATATGGACAGTAAAAAACTGTATCTGTCTCAGAATAGAAAAAAGTGGATATTATATAATATTTGATATTAAAAATAAAGGGATATAACTAAAAGTTATAAATATGCATGTGGTTGTAGAATATAGATTTATATGGTAAACAAAAATGAATAAGAGCTGGCCAAACGTTAAATTGAAAGGCGGGTGTAATGCCGTAATGTGTAATGGGTAGGTTTTAGAAGTTGAGTGAATAATGTTGGGTATACATAATATGTGTATTGATATGAGGTTGAAAAGTTGCCCTGCTCATTTCTTGCATTTCAACTGTGGGTTAGATTTTCCTTTTTATTGTACACACACACACACAACAAGCAGTCGACATTCTGAGACTATGATGTATGTTTAATATGTTACTATACTATACACTTGATGGGTTTTACACACAGGGCTGGTCTTTCTCTACCTTTGCTCTACAAAGGTAGTAAATAATATTAGAAACATGTTTCAAATTCAAAGTTTTCAATGTGAGGAGTGAGTGTGTGCCCTATTCTTTTTTTCCATTTTCATGCTCCTCATATATGTACACTGTACAGGAGGTGGCTTAATACTAGGAATAAATAATATGTAGTACAGTATGAATGGATATAACGAGAGTAAACGTATAGTTGACATGATTTCAAACGACCAAAAAAGAAATATCCAAGCGTAAGTAGAGCTGCCACACATACACACACCTTTTTTCAGGTGACAACAACAAAAACCAAAAGTTTTGTAGGGTCATCATGGGCACCACAATTCATTTTGTGTTTCATTAAATTTTAGTTTTTATTGATAAAATTTTCTTAGATTAAAAATGCTGCAAATTCATTTTAAAATGTTTTTGAATTTTTTTGTGAAGCATTTAGTGAAATTAAGGGAAGTTTGTAATATTTTGTTGATAAAAATTAAAGTTAAATTGGTTTTTGATGACTGGTGGTTCGTTTTACCCACGACTACCCTTTTGGTTGAAAGAGGGAGATAACATTCAAGTTTCACATTTTGGTTGAATGTTGTTGAATGTAATATCAAAAACCAATGGGAGGGTAAGGTTTTGTAGTTTACCTTGATGAGCTTCCATCGTGATAAAAATTGCCCTTTAATGTCTCACGAGACGACTATGTCATCATGATGGTGGCGAGTTTCAGTTCCCACTTGAACACTTTTGTGTCTCTTTTTTTAATTGTTATGTATCTCTTCTTCTTCTTCCCTTTTCATTTTATAGGAGGGACTACACATTATTTGTAGACGTTTTCTTTTTTTATTTTCAAAAAAATAATTCTTAAAATTTATTCCCTATTTTTTTTAGTCAAGACATATAATTCATCCACAACCATTGTAACATCTTTTTGGGTGGGTCATTTCATGGCCATAAAGACTATATTTGTAATCTCTTGTATTTTTATGTAAATACACAAAACACAATGACCGTGTTGTTTTTACATAAATACTACACATTTTTTAAAATATTATAATTATAGCTTGTCAACTTTAAATTATTTTTGCATCCAAAATTTGGAAAGTGTTTTTTTCTCCTGTCTAAAATTCTTATGATTTATTTAACAAGTAAAAAAAATACCCAATAATTAATTAGACATGGCTCTCTTTTCCTAGAAAATTTACACTGTGTTGTCATCAAAGAAGGTTCATCACATGACAATTGTACAATTTTTAATAAATATAAAGAAGGACACACAAGAACATGAAATTGAGGGCCATGATGAAGATGAGTCTGTGTATGTGATGTGTGTTGTGAAATTAATTTGTGATTCATGAATTAATTAAAAGAGTCCCATGCCTCAAAAACCTGTTTGTCATATTCGAGGAAGATGAGAAACCACAAAGAGAGAGAGAGAGAGAGGATCAAACCGCATGATGAGGAAATTTCGTACATTTAATATTTAATAATGATGACGAGAATGACGTGCAGTGAAGATTAAGGATAGATGGAAAAATGGCTTGTACATAGAAAAATTGCCATCAAGATATTTCCCTTTGTCGTTGTCACATTTGTCATATAAATATACACACAAAATAACAAACAGCAGCCCACATGTAATGTATGAAGCTAAGGCATTAATATACATGTGTGTATATGGTTTGTGTATTGTAGTATAGTCTTTTTTCTTTTCTTGTCTTGTTCTGCTAACTTGACAGCTAAAAAGGAAGGAAATGTTTAGTACTTCACATTTTTATTCTTGCAATAGTTTTTTTTCTCTTCTTGTTGCACCCTCAACTGTACTCTCTCTCGAATGTGTTGGTGTTTTATTCGTATTCTTTAAGTCCTTGTCTCAATAGCTCAGCATGATTTCTTTGGACATGTCCATCGAAGAAAGTCTAATCGAAAAAGGAGGATTAATCCATAACGTTCTACTTAGATGAGTTTTATGTACTTTTCCCTTTTGGCTTATACAATTTGAAATGATGAATTTGACCATTCAGCTCCTATCCCGGTTTTTTTCTCTCTCCTCTCTCAGTCTTCTATCTCTTTATAACACTCCATTATTTTATATCTCTCCCCAACTAGTCTCTCATTCCCTCTCTCTCATCATTTCTAGAATGAGGCTTTCATATTATATTTCATTTTAGTCTTTCATTTTAGTTTTAGAAATATTTGTATCACATAAAAAATTTAATATAAAATGCTAGAAATATTTTAAAAAATCTTAATCGAAAATAATAAATTATTTAATTTGTTTTGTTTGACAGAGACGACGAGGAAGACAGTGGAAAATAAATTTTCTTCGTAAAGTTTTAAAAAGGACTCAAAATAGCTAACATCCTGGCTTTTTCCTCTTTTGGAGGTGGGGGTGGTGGTCACCCGGGATCAGTCCCTCCCCCCATGTCCTACCTCAAACCGTCACCATATGCCATGAATGGACTTGGCATTGGCGTCTCGCCAATGGACATGCACCCCTCCATGGGTTATCCTCCTGGTAAGTCGTAAAATAAATAATAACGAAATTCTCACTTTTTATAAAATTCATAAAATTTTATCTCTTTTGAAAAAATTTCTACAGAGAGTGAAAATAGAAAGAATGATTTCATGTATTGATAAAATTCCACGAGAAAAAAATTAAGGACTAAAAGTGGTACAATATTGCTCACCCATTTTGATAGACAAAATCTAATGGGATTTAGTTGGAAAAAAAGGGAAAAAAATGTTCAAGCTTTTATTCTGTAGAATGTCATCTTCCAAAAATGACTAATGGGTTGACACAGTTCTTAGTGGTGGAGAGGAGACAAGGATTTGAAAAACTGTAGTATTTACATGTATCTGTAGACTACTTTCTTTGTGCAAGACTTGAACAAGACGGAGGCTGATTGTTCATATGATGCTTAAAGTTTAATCATTCAACCCCTCCCCCCTTGGTCTATAAAGATAGAAGATTGTAGATTGTAGAGAGGAGGGGGGGGGGTGAAGGAAGTAAGTCATGTGAAAAATGTCTTGAAAATCCTTTAGAAGCGTATTAGTAGTACGGAGAGATAAAAGGCGAGGAAAATGACAAGAAAATCCGGTCGAGTCAAAAATTAAGTCATCTTCGGTGTCACCTTTCACATGAGTTCTCTCACTTTCATTTCTTCTGACTCAACCGCACTAAGACCAAGACGATGAAGAAGAAGATCAAGTGAAAAAAAATGTACAGAAAAAGAGAGCCTCCATCATATATAGTACACATACCTATTTATATATATATACTTTGTACATCTCATCTACTAAAACCCAATGTTCTCCACTATTCTGTATTAAGTAACACACTTGAGTGTATTAAATTTTTATGTTAGATACAGTTCCCAATGAACCATGGAGGAGTCGAAAAGTTGAGACTCTAAAAAATAAAGTAAAAGCAAAAAAAGCAGCAGGTAGAGGAAGGGAGAGATTCTGTCTCTCTCTCTCTCTTTAGTCTGTGGCTTAGCTGAGCCATTATTAGGAAAGGGAAAAGAACGATATCATTTGATCGATCCACGAGACTAAAAGACAGAGAGAGAGAGAAATGGGAGAAAAAAAAGCGTTGACATTTTTTACTCAGACACTCTTCAAGCTTCAATTCAAGCTAAAATTATTGTCGAGTAAAATTCTTCTGCTAGCTTAGTGCGTAATCCCCCCTGTCTTCTCTCTCCAACTTTTTTTTTGTGGGCTTCTCTCTCTCTCTCTATACATATAGAAATGTAGTCACACGCACTTTCTTCTAGTGCCTCCTTCATCATCATAATGTATATTATAAGATACTCGTACTCTCGTACATATATTTTAATGTTCAGTTAAATGTTCAAGCTGAACATATTTTTTTGTATGTCATTATATAATAACTCGTAGTGTGACCAAGAGTACATGTATTTTGACGATAATATAATGATAATAGCTTTGATAGCACATTCATCGACTGGAATGGAGTCATGGAGAAAAAATTTGGAAGGACACGTAGTTTTTGTGATTGTATTTTATTAGAGAGAGAGAGAGAGAGAGAGAGAGTAAAAAATTCTAAATGATACGTTTTTCATCTCACCCCCATTATTCCCTTTATGTTGGTCATACAATTTATATAATATATTGTGTAATAAATATATATATATATACAATACTTAGTCACATGAGATTATTCTTCTTTCTCCTTCAAGTTGCATCCTCCTGCGACTTGGTCTTGCTCTCATGCTAAACATGGAGTACATACGTACGAGTAGTTTGGTTACAAGTTACAAACTTTAACAAATCTAATCCACCATCTTTATACTTGTCATTCATATCTAATAGGAATAATCATTTGTGACGTGGTTTGGGGTATGGCCTAATGTTGTTTTTTTCTTCTTCTCCTTATTTTTATCATCTATTAGTTTTGTTACTTTCACCTCTCTCTCTCTCTCTCTCTCTCTCTCTCTCTCTCTGTGGTACAATTTAAAAACATTTCTCATCCTCCAAAATCGTCCTCACTTCACACCATCAACCATCTCTTCTCTGTCTGATAGACATCTATAGAATGCAAGCATTAGAGTCTTTTAACACACCACAAACATGGACAGAACCCCTCACCTTTAACTTACAAATATTCTCTCTCTCTCAACTATTATTACTATCACAAATCATCATCGACAATCCCAAAAACTCCCTAAAAAATTTATTCACCACCACAACAACAAGAACCTGGTCAAATACCAATCAACGACCACTCCACTTTGTATATTTTAGTATAATATTTTTTCTATGTGCATTTAAGTATACAGTACACATAAATTATTTTAAATGGAGAATACACAAGACTGACAAGTTGAGACAACTGTGTGACAGTGAAGGAAATTGTTGTTAAGGGATCAACTTTTTAAAGATGTTTTAGCTTCACTTTGAGAAGGGTTCACAAAAATTATTTTATTGATTAATTCTATCTATACATTAGATATAGTTTTTCCCATTATAGCTCGTGTTCTGACTTGAATTAGTTGAAAGTTCAGTAAATTTTTTTGATTGATGGAGGAGCATTACTAGCTGAAAATTCATAAAAAAAAGTTTTTTAAACAACGTGAATTGAATATTACATTCACAAGAAGTGTAGAAAATACACAGAAAAAAAAACTTTTGTAGAAAAGAGAGAGACTAAAAGATTATGTAAATATTTGCTCATGATTTTTTTTTCTCCGTTCACATTCAGGCTCAAACCCTCGGAAACAACGAAGAGAACGAACGACATTCACGAGGGCCCAGCTAGACATTCTTGAATCTTTATTTGGAAAAACAAGATACCCTGACATCTTCATGAGAGAGGAAGTTGCTCTAAAGATTGGTATATTTTGTTAACTTTTTTTAAATGCCATAATTAAGTCTTAAATGTGTGGAATACCTGTTATTTAAATTTTAAACAATATAGATTTAATTTTAATATTTTTTATTTTCAGGTTTACCCGAATCACGTGTACAGGTAAAAATAAAAAACTTTTAATTATTTTTAGTCTAGTTTTCTAATTAGTAGACTTAAACTGGTACTATCATACTTATTTAGTAACCTTACTCGTATTTGACCTTTTTCTCTGTGAACTGATGATTTTTAAATATAAATTCATCAATTTTTATTTTTTCCTCAAACCTCCTACTTTTACTATAGTCCCGGAAACTATTTTTGAGTTAATTATAAGTTCGTTTGAATTAATTAGAGAGTATGAGACTATGGTTCGAAACTTTTGAGGGGATTATTGTGGGATTAAAATGAGAAATTTTAGCGTTCCATATGTACACTCTGTGTTAGTGTGTAGAGGAATCAATAGAAAATTTTATAATTTTCCAACTCTTCAAAACTTGCCTTTTAGAACAATTTTATAAATAGCGTCCATTTTCTCATAACATTCCTTCCAATTCTTGAAATACCAGCACAGATTTAATTCTACAGACTACAGACAGACGACTACTCCAAAAAAAACTTTTTTTTTTGGTTAATTCTTCAAGTTGACGTCATTAAATTAATATTATGTAACAAAGTTTGAAAAACTTTTTTTGAGACGATTACCTAGTCTAAAATATACATTAGAATCTGAAAATATTTAGACTATCTGCATATATGTATACCTGCATTATTAAATGTATAATGAAAAGTTTCATTTTCAGTCTCCAAAAAGGTGTACCAAAAAAAATTAGTCTGATTCCTTTTTGAAATTCATTTGATTATGAAACAAAATTGAGGAAAAGTTTCTCTTGAACTTTGAGAATTGAAGGGCTATTCTAAACTAATCAGTTTGTAAATGTTCGTGTGAAGGTTTCCTGTCATATGGAAGTTGGAGCAGTTCCACTTAGACTCAGGTTTCTCCCTTCGTCTTCTCCTCCTCATCCACCAATTCATTGGAGTAGACACTAAAGTTTGTCATATATTTCTCATTTACTTTTTGGTCATCCACCATTTACACTTTGTAGACTTCCGATGCCGTATAAGCACATGCTTGGACCTGGACGGTCTGTAAAAAAAAGTGTTTGCTAAAACTGTTGGCTTGACTTAATGGAAATACACGGCAGTTCACACTCCCCACAAAAACATGATCAATTTCCTTATTTTATGACTTCCTTCACTTTAGGGAACCCCTCATTGGTGGTCCACTCTGTTTGTTACATTATCGACTACCTAAATATGTAATTTTTGGGTACTTTTGTTTTTCTAAATTTTAGTTAAATTTTAGTTAATTTTGGCGTGCAAAAAATTTTTTAAACTTTTAAACATTCTCCTCATTAAATGTATGTTATGTAACAATAAAATGCAAAATGCACGTGCAGTTCAAACTTCAATATTTTTTTTTTGTTAATGTACAAGACAGTTGACAGTGTTGAATGTAAAAAGTCATACTGAATATTTTTTTGATGAGAATAGCAGCTTTATTTAGAGAGAGGAAATGCCAAATCATGTTCACTTTAGAAAATCTACCAGGACAATGTGAATACAATAATTTATTGTAAAATTAAAAGGGCGTTGAAAGGAATCTCAACATGCCAAAAAATGTTCATGATACACAAATTTTAGCAGACCTAAAAAAGACCCTACGAGCAAAAATTTATGACCCGACATGTTTGTATTTGGTGTGAGCCAAGCAAGGACAAACTGAAAGGACAATGGAAAACGATTCACGATTCACAAAAAAATAATTTTACGTGTAAACTAGTAGCAAATGTAAAAAAAGAGGTAGTGAAAGGTGTACCATGGGTTAAACATGGGTTATGGAGTAATAAAAACTCTCTGTATGATTCTACTAATATCTGTATACATATTACATATCACACACAATAAGAGGAAGGCCTCTAATGTGTAATACAGAAAAAAAAGTTATTGAAACATTTAGAACATTTTGACGGTATTCAACCCGGGAATCGGTTTCTATTGAGAAAAAAAAATAACCCACGACGTTAGGTAAACACAAGAATATTTTTTTTTGGCTTGAAATGGTCATGTAGTAAAAGTAAAAGAGAAAAGATGTGAGAGAGAGAGAGAGAGGGGGGATATTGTAAAAGTGCGTGAATGATCATATTTTGTTGTGTGAGCTAAAATAGTTGTATAGATTCTAATGGAGACTGCTCACAGAGGTAATATTTTGAGGGCCAAGGAGGAGGAGGAAAATGTCAGAAGTGGAGGAATGATTATTTCTGTACGTGTTCGATACAATGAGTTAAATAGCTATCTATGTTTACACAAACAGACCTCTTGCCTCTCTCTCTCAAAGTAATTTGCACGGTACACTAGACCAGAACTGAGAACCTTTAGAGAGATTCTTCTCTTTTTTTCCATGGAGTTTTTGAAGATGGAATGGAAGAAGAAGGAAGAAAAAGTTTCAACACAGGGAGCGGTGTGTGCTCCTAGTCCTCCTTCTTTTTTGTTCACGACGAATGCCTCCTTCATATTCCCATTATTATTCTACCCGGCTATTATACACTTGTCTAATTTGAAACTCTTAACGTGATTCTTTGAGGAGTAACTGATGGGCCGTTTTTAAACAACCGTCAAGTCACTTTAGTTTTTCACATTGTACTCATATTGTGTACCTACCTCCTTTATTACAGACATGGCTCTCTTTTTTCCCTCTCTCTCTCCCTCTCTCTCTATGGAAGGTTAAAGTGTCGAGTCATTTTCTTTACTCTCGTTGGTTTTCATATACCTACAGCACACAACATCTTATGATTATACCTCTCATTCACACACACAACCCACATGGAAAGAGTCTCCATATCGATTTTATTGACAAAGGCGTGTTTCAAACTTGTTCAACTGATAAGCATCCTCCATTGAGTTTCCCATTTAACTATAAATAATATTATTTAGTTTTTTTCTCCCATCATTTCATTTTTATCATTGAACACAAACAGAAAGAGAAAGGATGATCATCTATTAAAAGTTTTCAACTTCCGAGTTGCAATTCAATATCCCGATGCAGCATCGTCAATCTCATCTCTTTAATAAGTTAATTTAATAAATTAAAATCACTGCACAATCTTAATAATGTTCCAAGATTGAGTTGTAATTTTTGTTGACTATGGCAGTCACAAATTTTGTTGTATCAGTTGTATATAAAATTCATACGATCTCTTGTAATATGGCGACTAAAGTGATGATGAAAATTGATAGATGATATGGAGAGAGAGAGAGAGTGCGAATGAGAGTAGTCAACCCTTGTAAATTTTATTAGGGTGGGTTCAACTCATCATGTGAAAATATTATAGCTTCCTCAATGGGCAACAATCGTGTTTACTCATTGAAAACGGGAAGAAGGCAAACAAGGAGACATAGTGAGTATATCTGTATCGTTGGGGTTGTGGAGAGAAGAGAAGAGGCATGATGAGGAATATATCTCTTGTGTGTGGATGAGAGTGATAGAGTCATTAATCAAAATCACATCATCATGGATCTTTGAGGGTCGGGCTAATTCAATTTGCCGTTTACTTTATGTTCCACACTCTCTCTCGTATGTATAGACTATTATTTTTGTCAAGGAAATGGGGAGGCGGGTTACAAGAGACACAGCGTCACAACCGCATGGATATTATAGTGTTGAACAAACATCAAAAATATTGTGTGCACATGCATACCCCTCTCAATGTTATCGACCCGGTTCCTCTCATCTCTCAGGATACATTATCACATTTTATAGAACATTTGTGTGTACATACAATGCATCCATGGGGTTCGTCATTTTTTTTCTTTCTCTCTCTCTCTCTGGCTGAACTTGGACTTGCAAACAACTTTTGCTTCATCTTTTGATTCAATAAAGGAATGAGCAAGTAGGGAGAGGCTCAGCTGAAAAAAGTCAATATCTCCATTTTACTTTGTCACTTTTTTTACTCTTTAACTGTACAAACTAACTCTCTCTCGATCTCCTTAGTCTCCAAAAATGTTTCTTATTTTGAAACAATACAGAAAATTGTGATGCACAGTAAACAATTAAAATTTTAAATAATTTTTGGAGGGGGATGGGACTAATTGAATTAGAGATTTAAAAAATAAAATGCCAAATAAGAAATAAAAGAGAGAGAAATAAATAAGAAGAAGAAGAAACACACCCACATTTTGTATTGTGTTACAAATTGGTGGGATACATGATTGTACATGTGTAGGGAAGGGAGGGTTAAAAATGTAGTGGGTAAAAGAAACCAGGTGTGTAGACTGTAGACTTTATTCTAATCATGATGATTGTCAACCTATTTTCCAACGGCTTAAAAAAGGCTTAGCCTATTGTAGTTTATAATGTGTTTGATTTCAGGAAGAGCTCTTCTGTCTCTCTCCCTCTCTCTCTCTCTGTATATATATGTATGTATTTATATATGATTATACACTTGTTTTCTTTTTATGACGGCTGCTATCTATCAAGTCCTCCTCCTTCTCTCTCTCTCTTTGTAGACACAGAAAAACTAAGAAACTATCGACACTTCCCTTCACCTTGACATATTACATGTATACATAGTACACACAGAGCAGAGAGAGAGAAGTGTACAAGTAATATACAGCCCAAATTCAGTAAAAAAAACTTTTTTACACACTTTCATGCTTACATAGTCTAACATTTTCTGGCCCTGCCTTGACATGGACACCTACGGAATCCATAAGCCGTCCTATCATTATTCAATAAAAGCTATATCCCATTAAAAAATATACACATGTTACTGTACTCTGTACTCGTATATTATGGGAACATTTACGGTGGACAGTGGATGGCAAAATGGTGGCCCTAATAAATTTTAAGAGCATGTTGAACATATGTACAATTTTTACATTTGTATATTTTGGAGCACGTGTGAGTATGAGTTAGTACCCATTTCATGTTAGTCTTTTTTTGAGGGAGAAAATTTCATAGAGTTGGAATATTTCAGGTGTTAAATTGTATGAACAACCTGTTCTCCACTTTCTTGGTGGTTTATTCTCTTTAGTGACTTGTGTGGCTTGAAAGAATGTTTAAAAATCTATATATTTCTTTTTTCTTCATTTTCTTCACAATTTCTCAGAGAAAAGTACATGGTACATCTGTACTCTGTACAATTGTACTTGAGAGATGAGGAACTAGGGACTAGGGACATGGGCGATATTGACACTTGGATGGAAACTATTTTTTTGTTTAAATTTCTTGTTGTTTCTCATGTTCCTGGTAAGGTGAAATGGTGTCTGAGAGAGAGAGAGAACTCATATAAAATTTTATATATGTATTTTGAGCCGTTATGCAAGTGTCTAAATAAATTGAGAGAATGTTGGAAGTAAAAAGAAGAGATAAATGAAGCTGGGAGAGGGAGAGAGTAAATGGGGAGTAGAAGTGAGTATAAAAGCATAATATTCATTATGGATTCGTGTAAGAGTACTGTGTAAGTAATTGACTTGAAGAGGTGAACTTGTTAGAAAAGAGATTCTAAGGAAAGTGATATTTGTTCCGAGTGTAAGTGTGGACTATGCTGTTAAAATGTCATTTCAGTTTATTGTCCACGTCAGCCGAAATTCTCCGATGAGCACGTACGCTCTTTCTTCTCCGTTTTTCTCTCAGATTCGCTTCTCTCTCTCTCTCTATTCTTTGAAAAACCAAAATGAAGAGTTTCTTGAGAGAGAGAGTTTGTCTTGTTTGTTGCAGCTGCAAGTTTTCTCACAAAATATTTCTCATTCTATTTTTTTCCACATTTTATACAGCTACTTTTTGTCTATAGTCTTGAAAAAGTTTAAATTTTATTTTCTCTCTCTCTCAACTTTATAATAAAATATTATAAGACAAAATTCCGTATGACATTCAAATAGAGTCTCTAATACATTTTATGTTGTACACTGTACATTTGTATAGAGTACAAATTATCTTTGGTAAGTCGATTGTATTTATTGTTGAATAATAGGATGAAGGTCTTACAAGACTTTGCGGCACAAAATAATATCCAAAATCCTTATACTTATTTTAATGGGGTATTACTACGTAAAATATATTAAGAAAAAAAAAGTATATTATACTTTATAAAATGTATCTGTACAGACTGTACATACAGATGGATAACAAGTATCTGTAGCTTCAAAAAATACAATTGACCTAAGAATTAGAGAGCAGGTCATTGGCTAAAAATAATTTAACCTTGACTTGTACAGATACTCCTATCTCTCTTGAAAGTACAGGTATGACCTCCCTGAAGTAGTACTAAAAATCGTTGATAATTACAAACGACCCAATCTTTTCATTTTGTTTCCTCAGGACCTCAACAATGTTAAAATTGAACAAGGGGAATCTTTTCCTTGTGATACTTTTTTGATTTAAAAATGGAGAAGATTTCATTGTTGACAATGGTGACTAGAACTAGGGAGACTAGGTCCATGTATAGAATGAAGATTGGAAGGTGAGTGTTTGTGATTTGACCGCCTGGAACATATTCTTATATTAACTGTGTGAAATTTTTTGGTTATGAAGTTAAAGAGAGAAAGAAAAATAGTGGAAGATGGACAAGAGGAAATGGAGAAAACGTGACTGATGAATACATTTTGAGAGAATGACCAAGCGTTGTATTACAATGACCTCTTTCTCATTTCTTTATGATCATTGCGTTTTACAATGACCGGATTAACCAGACAAAATACACACACACACACTAGTAGCTTGCATAGAAATATCTATTGTGTCACTTTTTTTGGGAAAATATCTCTAGTACGGGAAGTCATAATAATAATAAGGTATACTACGACTACGGGTAATAATAAACTTTGTCCTCTCCTTCAACTATTCAAGCCGTCCAAGAATAAAAACTTGAGAGTATCTTTTAGCCTATATATAAATTTAACTTACATCTACATCGTTGAGAAAGCTAGGTATATCAGTTTTTATAGAGAGTACAATAATAATGTATTATACAAAGAAAATAGTTTTGAGAGTCGAAATATTTAATGACAATTTTAAATTCTGGAGAAGTATAAATTAATGTTAATTTGCTTTAATAATGTTTCTTTGTTTATTTTCATGTCTTCCACAGGTGTGGTTCAAAAATCGTAGAGCTAAATGGTAAGTTTTTAATTTTTTCGATCTTCTTATTAATTTGTGGCGTATAGAGTCAGGCATTGGCGTAATCCAGTTAAGATGATTTGAATAGGAAATTAATTGAAATTTGTTGATAAAATAGCCGACAGCAACAGAAGCAACAGTCACACACTGAGAAATCATCCAGTGGGACAAAGCCCAAGAAGATAAAATCACCAGCTCCAGTGGTTAGTGGAGGAGGAGGGGGGAATGGAACGGTTAGTCTAGTGGGTGGGGGTAATCATGGTAATCATGGGAATTCTTTGACGGGTCATGGGAACAACAATACAAGTCTTGGTAACAGTCCAGACACCTCACAGTCACCTCCATCCTCAATGGTCCATCCCGCGGCAAACAATCACCATCGGGACTCTCCCTACAAGTTGCCTCCACTCTCAACAACATCCTCGGGCTCCGCTCCTTCCGCTAATCATCATGCTCTTGGTGGTGTCAACTCTTCCCATCATCTTCATCATTCCTCTACCAACGGATCAGGCTATGGTCTCTGGTCCACTTCCTCTCTCAGCCCTATGAGTGACATTATGTCTACCCAAGGTAATTTTAATTAATTTATCCCCCCATCCTCATCACTATTATCTGTAGCAATTCCCAAAACAAACATTTTTCATCTGCACATATTGAGGAAACCAAAATAAAGTGTAGAGTGTCATTGTGATGCAGCCACAAAATGCAATCCTTTAAAACTCGCTGCACTGCATAGCATTAGAGGCGTAGATTTTAATCTATGAGGATTAAAAGTGGTTTGTGCATGGGAGTACACTCACAAGGTTAAACAAAAACTTAAAAACTAAATTAAAATGATTTTCATCTCTTCCTCTCTCTGTGTACAGGCTCACTAATGTCGTCAAATTGTTTGGACCGGTCAAACTACATGAGTGGGGGAAGCATGAGCATGTCAATGGGGGGACATGGTCCATCGTCGATGGGGCATCAGGGAGCTTCCTCATGTTACAGTCAAAACTACGGTCCTTCATCGTATTACACTAATATGGATTATTTATCATCGTCCCAGCTGAATGGCCCGGTAAACCATTTTGCTTGGTGAAGATAGCACTACACTTAACATATATAATTGTAGACATAATGTAACATACCATTAAATTTAAGATACTGGAATCCTTCGTGCAGCTTGTCAGTTGTGATGATGCTTAAATGAATTGACCGCAAATCCTCCTAGAGACGCTTTACATCATCCATTTTTGTAGGCGTTTGTCCTTCCTTTTATCACAATTTTACATAAATTTCAACCCATCTCGTATATTTCCCTACATTCTCTCTCTCTCTCCATTCACCAACCATAAGATGTACAAAAAGCCGGTTCGTTTTCCTCATTAAATATTAATTATTATTAGTTTTTTAGTGTAAACTTCCCTAAATTAATTTTATTGACTTGCCACACACACTATCAGTTAAGCATTCATAGTAAATTAATGACATTTATATTTCAATTTTTTTAGTCTCATCTCAATCATAAATATTTTGTAGTAGTACACTAGTTACCATTATTTATTGTATAAAGATATTTATATTTTGATAGTTATCAATTAAAATAATAATTTATCTTTTTAGTTTCAAAATTAAGAATCTCATTGACTCTCCCATGACACTGTACCCGACAGTCATATTTTTTATTGTGAACAAATTAATATTTTAAAAAATAGAAAAGAAATTATTTTATAAAGGTTTTGTAGAATTATCATCTTGAGAAAAAACAAAATTTAATTTATGTTAATTAGAATCCCCGAATCCATGAAAATTAGTACACACACATTACAGATAATTGGTAAAATTTTACATTGTAAGACAGTTTCTTCCTGCATCTCGTATCCCTATAGTAAAATTATAATTGAGCCTACAGATTTATAAGGATAGTACATATAGTCTATTATTTTAAGTCCCTCATAGAATGTAGACTGTGAAGGTACTCAAATTCGTAGTTGGGTGAAGAGAGGGACAAGAAAGACAACAACAAGTTGCATACACGGAACCATAATCCTTATGGCATTTTGTACAAAATAGCGTGACAAATGAAATCCCTTTTTTGACCTATCCTTCATTTCTTCTACACAATCCGACAGTAGCTTCAGGCACACTTCTCCCTCTCTCTCTCTCGGCAAGGATGAAAATGGCTTGTTTGTATTAATTTAATGGGTTTACAAAAAATGAGACTGTTTATTCTGCAAACAAATTTTTTTTGTATTGGTTCAACATGCTTGGGTTACAACATTTTACAGAATTTTACTTATTATTGTTAATGATGGGAAAAAATCTAAAGCATTGCCAAAAGAAACTATTTCCAAGTAACATAAAAAAGAATCAAATGAAAGGTAGTGAGCATGTTAATTAATTTAATTAAAAAGGTAAACTATCAAACAAAATAACTGAACATTTTTACAAACACAGAGAATATGGCAGGTAACTCAAAAAAATTTTCGACGGCTATGAAATTATTAAATTGGCTACGCATGAAACACGAATGCTAAAAATTTGAAAGGAATGAAAAAGGGGGGAGGGGAAGGGCTATAGGAATGGCTTATAATTGAGAATGTGGATTGTATAGAGAAAAATTTGATACATTGTACAAAAGGCTGAAAAAATATATTATCAGAGATGCTGAGAGGATTATAAAATTTGACAGAAGAAAAAAAAGTGTATCTCTTTCAACTGTACTCGTACTCGTAGGTATACTCCATGTCAAGCTTGGGGCAAATGAGCAATCAGGTGATGAGCACTCAAGCTTTCCCATGTTCCTCCTCGTCATCTTCATCAGGAGGTGTAGTAGCAGTCGAGTCGGGGTCACCCATTTTACCTGTGTCAGCCTCAGCATCTACATCTACAACAGTGGGAGCATTACGATCCCCAGTGATACCAGAAAAAATAACTCTTGTGAATAATAATCATTCAACTATAACTCCCGTCTCCCCTGATTGCCTGGATTATCATCATCCTGATAAAAGTTTTTGGAAGTATCAAAGCTTTCAGATTTTATGAACAAAAAAATTATCTTTATTTTTCACTTTACTTGATTAAAAAAAATACTATACATTTTTTATGTACTCGTCTCCAAACGAAATGGTTCAAAAAAAATCATGACAAAATTGTGGACAGTGTCTCAACAGGATGATTAAGCATGGAGATTTAAACTAAGGTAAAAAAAAGAATCTTCACACTTTAACGTCTCCATAAATTATGTAGAAAAAAATGTTTTTTCTCTCATATTTGCCAACTCTTTATAATTTGCCCATTGTCATGATTCATATAGAAGGGGAACCTCATTTTGGCAATGGGGAGATAAGAAAGTCTAAATTACATGTAATTTTTTGTTATAATCTTGAGACATTTCTCAGGTGAGTAAAAAATTTTAAGAAGTTTTGTATGTACAGAATCTGTACATTATAGCCGGTTGTTCCTACACACACACACACACACAACATAAACAAAAATGCACATAACTTCCTTATGACCGTATTAGCGTAATTAATAGTAGGATTTAAGGTTGCCCTCACCAAGGTAAAATATTTTTTTTTTGGAACAAGACTCATAGTTAAATAGTTACATATCGCAGTTAATAGAGAATTTACACTAATTTACTAGACAACTAGTTATTTGCCATACCCCTCCTTCAGTCTAAACACAACAAGCAAATTATGGTTCAAATTATCCATGGAATTATAATACAAACAAAAATATATGAAAGATGAGAGAGAGAGACGACAAAACATAAATTTAAGAATTAAGAAAAAAAACCAAACTCAGAATTCGCCTTCCATCATTCTTGTCATTTTTTTGTTGTCATTCTCTCTGTATTTAGTCTTGAATGGAAATATTTTGTAAGCTTTTTATTTATTTTCTTCATAAACCAAATTTTTCTCTTCTTCATCCTTGCCATTACTAAAAGTAATTGTACAAACAAATGTATGAAAAATTAACATAAAGTACTTGACTCTATCCCAGTTATTGTCAGTATCTGTACAACAGTTAATTTCTGAATTTAATGTGAGCCATCTTCTCTTTAAAAAAATATTCTAGAATTTAAATTTATTTTAAATAGAGAAGAACAATCTATCCCGTTTGTTCATAATAATGATTATGATCAACCATAAAAAGTTAAGGTAAACTAGCCATAAATTTTGAATAAAATGAGTTTTCAACCCCAATAAATAGTTTATAAAGTGTGTGTCGCCATCATGATGCTGTGACAAAAAATATAATACCAATATATTATTTAGATAAAATAATAAATAAAAAAAACTATCATTAGCTGTACGAATTACCACATGTAAAACTTTAAATTATTTATTGTTAATTATTTACACGAATATTAATACATATTATGCAATAGTTAAATAAAAAAATAAATAAATACCTGTATAGTAAGTTTTAATGATGAATGAAAAAACAAATGTTTCACGTATTAATGTACGGAGTTACATCAAAAAATGAAACGTGTGTGTGGGTGGATGTAAATGTGATTGTATTTATTATTAAAGTATGACATATTTAATTATGATTATGTGTACAATTGCAAAAAAAACATATTATAATTTAAAAATTAAAATAGTTAATTTAATATAATATTATAAATTGAACAAGAAGAATCGTTTTCTCGAATTAGATACGATCCCCGACAAGTGATGACATGATATATTTAATCGTAAACTTTTAATTTTTGTTGAACTGAGTGTCCTATAAATGGAAAAAACGAATTTTTTCCATCTTACTCTGTATTTCATATTATGATAATAATAATATATTGAATGGATAATAAATGGCCGAGTGCAACTATACAGTAATGGAACCTTCATTTACAGTGTTCACTTTTTCTGAATTTATTTTCTCAAAACATTAAAAAGACAATGGGATTTGTCATTGTTTTTTATAAAGAATACATTTCATCTAATTGGATGCATTACTTTCCCTGTACTTTTTTGTCTGACTTTTGAATGAGCTTGGCATTTAAATACTCATCTAAATAAATGTAAAAGAAAAAAAATTCTAAGCATTTTATTTCCTGGTAGACTCTGGAGTTTTATAGTACTAGCTATACACTACACATTTCATGGAATTCATCTTTCTTTTACTTTATGTATCTGTACATGTATATATTCTATATCAACAGCACCATTTCAAAATGAGAAATAGGAAGACTGCAGATATGTACCTACAAATAAAAAGAGAGAGAGAGAGAGGAGAGGGGCTAGGAAAAATGAGAATGTCGACTCGAATGAAAGAATAAGTCTGAGATTAAATATATGCATCAGTTCAAGAGCATGTCAGGAGGAACTGTTCAAGATGAATTGTATTTCATTGGATTGGAGTAGAAACTCTGCTCCTGCAGGGCTCTTGAAAGAGAGAGGACGAGAAGGTAGTCTTGTAACATGTCTAAAAGTAGTGAGACACACTCACAGACTCTTTGGAAAAGTCGGGTTGCTATGGGATGGCAATTGAAGAGTTGTTTTCTCGGGAGAGGAAGCCCAAGGTGCAATCTTGGATTGGTAAATGGATCGAGTCTAGCCACCCCTTTTCCTACATCATCTCGATACATAACAACTGTCTATCTCCATACAGAGTGACTCTCAAATATCCTCAACACCTTTAACCATTTCTATCTCTCTTATTTCTTTACTCATTTTTATTCAACTGGTCTCAAATTGCAAAATAAAAGTCAGTAATTATTAGTGTAGAAACTGTTTAATTATTTTAATATAAAATTTGTTCTCTATACACAATTAAAAATATTTAGGACTCAGAATTCTAATCAACTAGAAGAGAACATTATTTTTTATTATGACTGGTGACTTTGAGATTATTTAACATTTAAAAAATCATTTTTACTAAAAAAATAAATTTTAACGTCACCCTGTACACATATCAACAGACTTGTATGATACCATTGAACATTTCCCTTTTACATTTCTGTCTATAGGCTAAAGAGGAATTATAAGAATACCAGTGATACTTGATGTAGCCTATACTAATAATATAAAAACTCTCCCTACAGCATAAAAAGACTTTTTTAATATTTGAGAAAGGGCTACACCACTACGGGTATCAAAAAAGCTAGAGGGTCTATACTTATTATATAAGTGAGCCATAAAAGACTCTTGTACAGCATACACCTTTCTTCTCATCCTCATTTTCTTTGCTCTTACCTGATTGCATGAAGCTAGAGCTCAAAAATAAGAATAATTTTTTTTGTCGTTCAAAATCATCACACGTTGACGTTTCTTTTACGACATCTGGTTTTGCACAAATAAAAAAATACAAGTTTTAAAATATAATTGTAGAACGACGTTCACGAGTACAAGGACAAAAACTGAGCTGTGTCCTATTAAATTGTGTTGAGGGATTTGGTCAAAAAAATGTAGCAGCTTGTCATGTGTTATGTACAGCGGGTGTGTCATTAGGAGGAGAGAAAATTTAACAAAGAATGGTCTGTAGAGAGGGGCTTTGAACAAATTAACACTGAGGACGAAAATGTTTTTGAGGATGGTACATGTATCCTTGTTAGTACCACCAGTATCAAGTAATTATTTATCGCTTGTCGATATGTCCAGACAAATAACATGTCTTTCTATGGACAATAACATAAGTCTCACTAGGAAAGTTTGTAGGCGGCATTGGAGACGGCACGCGTGCCTTGAAAAAAAAGAGGACACGAGAGAGAGGAAGGCAGATGTGATGTGGTCTCAAGATAGGAATAAATATGTCTCTCAACCAACACACAAAACATAGCATTCCGCACGAATGAAAATGTAAGAGAGGAGCTCAACAGCGTTTATAAGATACATATGGATGGAGAGAGAGAGAGAGAGAAACAGAAAAAAGGGAGTATCAATTCAATCATGAAGGAAAAGCATCCTCATCCTCATCCAGATTAATCTGGCTGATAAAATGAGTCGCTCGCAAATTGTATTGTATCTCTCTCCTGTCTATCTCCACTTTCCTATCCCGACTAAAATCGAAAGTCTAACAATAGTTGAAGTTATCTCTCCTCCTCATCTGCCAACCATCTCTCTCTCTCTTGTATCTGTACAGATACATTTACTACAAAAAAACGGAGAGATAGTATAGTCAACGAGTTGTACATAGGTGAGTGGTAGATATAAAATAAATACGTGTATTTTGTAGAATGTAAACCCAAGTAAGTGTATCTGTACAATACTCGCTTTGTTGTTCATAATAAGCTGTTAGTTATTGTGCTTCTTTTTAGTTGGAAACATCAAAAACCCACGTAAATCTCTTGGTTTGGCCTTTGCAGAAAATCCATGGAAATATGGGACAGCCTAAAGACATTACACACAGAGAAAAATACAAGCTATGAGGACTCTCTTCTTCTTCTATATCCAACTTTTTATCAACAATTTTTTTTCTTCAACTGGACAAAATCACAATATTTATTATTCAGTAGATGAAAAAAAAAGTTGGCTATTTTTTATTTAAAAGTTTTATGCACAAGAATAAATTGTGCTTGTTGTGGCCCATCATAATCATTTGATTTTAATCATCAATATTTTGACGGGCTATTGAGTATTGGTACAGTACAGCACATGCGACTAATAAGATATGAAAATCCACAGAGAGAGAGAGAGAGAGAGAGAGAGACCCGCAAATTGAAATTAAAATAATCATCCCTAGGCTCCTCAGTGTGGACCAAGATATCCTGACAGATAAAACTCCTTTATCCCTTGGGTATCTTCTCTCTCTCCCTCTCTCTCTCTGTACATTTGGTCGGACCTCTCTCAAATAGGAAAAAAGACTCCTGCCTCATGTAACTTAATCGACGTTTGCAATCATGGTACATGGCTCTCGGGATAGCAAAACCACCCTCTTGATGGGTAGTCGAGTCTATTTGTCAGACTGTATTAAATTCCAATTAGTTACATGTTGCATATTGCACAGAATAAAATTGGGGGTTTTCCTTTTTTTTCTAATTCTCTAAGACTAATTCCCTCAACTCCCCATAGCTTCCCTCTAATTAATAAACTCTCTATAAAATTAATTTTCATTTTCCAAAACTATTAACTAGTATACTAGTGAAAACTCCATATGAGTTTCTCTGCGAGAGAAAAAAAAATAAAATGCATTAATTAAAAACACATAAAATATTTTGTTATGTATCATTTCCATTTTTTTTATTCATTAACTTCCTTAATATTTTGCTGCTCAAGTATTTTTTTTTTGATTCTATTGATTTTTTAATATTACACAGACTTAGGTTACAGTTTCATTTTTGCGGACTTGTATAATTTTAGCCATAATGTAAGTATATAAATTTAATATATTTTATTTATATTTGATTGACTTGTGGCGTGTTATTTAATTTACAGATATGACAATATTTTGTTTCTTTTTTTTAAATTTATTATTTTAGTGATTTATTTTTTAGAAGTTTTGCATTTATTAAATGATTTTACTACAATCACTCAATATACTATTCAATTAGTACCAATTTATTTATACTACATAAATTAAGTTATCATTAACCAATGTTTTGCCCAACCTTATTTGATATTTTTGTTTCCTCTTTATTATACAGCTAGAGCCAAGAGTGTCTAGAAAAATTTAATTAAATTAAGTTACTCTCTTTTATCACATAAAAAGGTTACCACACTTTTATATTTTCTCCCCCTTTTTTTCAAAGAGTAAACAATCTTTTTTTCGCAACACTCATGGTTAGTCTACTGTTATTAAATAAACATGACATTGAACATTATAAATCTTGCTGAAATTGAATCCTTGCTCAGCTAGTTTATCATCTTGTTCTAGCTTCAAAAAGGTGCATTGGTACAAAATTAAATATTCTGCTAGGTAATTAAATTAACATCTTGCTTAAAAAAATTTGAAAGTAACCTGGTAATACACATTATTATTATACGAACAATTTAATTAATTAAAATTCTAGATCATGAAACTTTAACATTGATTATAAAATACAGCAATTTATAACATTGGCCTGATCAAATTCTTGTTAAACCAATTATTTCACAATTTGTCATTCCATATATTGCACATTGTAATTAAAGTATTTAAATTAATTTTAAAAAACCATCATTAATATTAGTTCAAAATTTCTTTGGGCGCGTTCAGTAAATTTCAATTTGTAAATTAATTGATATAAATTGTGGACTGAGAAATTGTAATTCACACACAAACGTATAAATAGAATGGCAAATATTTTTTTTACAGCAACAACAAAGATTTTCGTTTCACCTTTCTCTATGAATAAATTCATACAGTAGTGCATTTTGCATTACATAAATATTTTTTTTTATTTAGATAAAAAGCACTTGTCGATTTCATTTTATTGCACACATTCCTCATACTTTATAATAAAACTATCAAAGAGTATCGATAACGACCTTTGCGATTGGTGGTTTTTTTATACATTTATACATAATATCATTTTTTCGATCATTTTTACAATTTGTTACAAAAAAACACTTTTTTATAGATTTTTTTAACAGTAATGCAGTATACAATTTGTCGTGTGTGTGTGTGTGTGTAGACAATGCAATACTTAAGGTTTCCTACAAAAAACCAGAGTCGATGTACAAAAAAACTAGTTGAAGCTATAGCTATAGCACTTCATATGCGAATGTATGAATAGTAAAATATAGAAAAAAAAGTGTCAAAATATTCTATTTAAAAATCATTCTAAAATGCAAAAAATTAAAAAAATGGAAAAAAATCAACACATCAGTAATTAGTAAAACTAATTGTAAGTAGTTGCTCCTAAGTACTCTCAATACCAGCAATTAATTAAAAAACTGGCCATTAAAACACTAAATTAGTTTCCTCTTTTATATTTCAAAATGAGAGAAAGCACCAACTTTCAATTCATACATATTACACATTCAAAATTTCATAAATGTCATTTTAAAAAAGCTTTCATTTGTTTTTCTTTCTTTAAAAAATGGTGGGTGATTGTATTGTAGTATTATTAAATGTTGATTAAATAGATTATGTGATAGATTGTGACGGAGCAATTATGTTTATCTGTTGAATCTTAATATTTAATAATAGACACAAGTCTAAAGATATGGTCATTCCCAATAAAATTCCTTATAATTAATTTTTTAATTTACTCTACTTCAAAATATTTTTACTGTGTTGACATGAGCGTTATTATTTATAGCATTTTAATAGGTTATTATTTGATAGGAAAGAGTAAGAGTTAAGAGTAAAAATAAATTTTGAAATGCAAATAATAATTTTTTTTCAAGTCAAAATATATAATTAATGTACAATTAAATTTAATTAAGGGTAACTCAAACACTTAAAAAATAATAAATCATAATTTTTAAGATCAAGCGGTTAAAACTCTAAATCGAGAGCATCAAGTCTTTAGTATAGCATGAGCTAGGTTACTCAGTAACTTGTTTATAATTTGCAAGCATATGCATTATTTAGTTAACAAAAACAAATTAATTTTTGTATATTAAACAAAAAATTCGTTAACATTTTTATCATGTTAATTAATTAGTAGGAATATAAAGTCAAAGTTTCAGCTAACTAAAAAAACAATAATTGTAATGACAGGTAAAGTGGAAGATAAAATGGAAAATAGTAGTCAAGTTATAATATACAACAAAATAGTAGACAAATCACTGAAATTTATAAATTATACAAAGTCACAGCTACAGTACATAAAAATAAAGCAAATTCGATTGTCTCTGTACAATTTTCTTTCTCAAATTCCTCTCTCGAAAGTGAAGTAAAATTACATTAAAAAAAACAATCGAGACTATTCATGTAAGCATGTCTACTATTGCTTTTTTTGTATTTTATTTATTTAATTATACTAATTGCAAAAAATTGCATCTAAATTAAAAAAAATGTTGGCTCTCAAAAAATATGCCATGACGCGGTGCGATGATAGTCCATCATCAAAATTTTTGGGATTTGTTCCCCATACTTTGGACATTGATTTTCTCAAACACAAAAATTGATAAATGCATCTACATAACGCACAATAATAAATAAATTATGCCTATAATGCATTAACGTATGACTTTATAGTAATGCAGAAAATTTAGCTTCTAATTCATACTGCAAATACCTTAATCATCTTTGTTAACATTTGCTATAGGCAGCATAATATTTGAAGTGTCTTAAATTTTTTTTTATCTGTAAGAGCATTTCTATGTCTATATCAACAACTAATGTAACAAGGTTTTTAATTAAAAAAAACAATTCATTAAAAGTACAACAAGATTAAGTTGTTACAACAAGATAAAACAAAAAACAAAAATATGTAGTGAATTCAA
Organism: Arrhopalites spinosus; assembly: GCA_034700945.1. NCBI lineage: Eukaryota > Metazoa > Arthropoda > Collembola > Symphypleona > Arrhopalitidae > Arrhopalites > Arrhopalites spinosus. The sequence continues at coordinate 54,508 of JAQIVZ010000178.1, read as the reverse complement.
AAAAATTCAATAAGAATGGACGATCTTGTTCGTGAAAGTTCCTCTCTCTCTCGCAATGAACGAGGAATTTACAGAATAAAGACATTAAAATCAGTGCAATCTCTAAAATATGTTTTTTAAAAAACTTACAAATTTAAATATATATATATTCTCATCTTTAGTGTGACCGAATCTTTGACAAGATTCTTAAAAACTTACCCTATTATGACACATCCAATCAGGCCAATCAAAATCTGATTAAAAAAAGATTTAACAACTCTACTTTTTCTACACCAATTGTCTTACTATTCTATGATTATTGCAGCACACAATTCTCTTTTGTGGACGTTCTGGATATCTCAAGACGACTAACATCTCGTTCGATTTCATCGTCGTATTCAATTCTGTAACAAATATTTAAAAAAACACAACATTTTAAATTCAAATTTATTATTACATTTTAAAATAATCATCAGTCAGTGTCAGTGTATAGGTCAAGATTTTGAAATTAAAATGCTTAAAAATACCATCATTATACTAAAAATACTAAACAAGACCATCAAGTCTTCATCAGTTAACACAAATAAAAATAAAATTTGTCATCCCTACAAATATGACCGTGGACGATATCTTCCCAGAAAAAAATCCCATTCTCCAATAAACCCCAATTTTTTACATCCTCACAGCACGTCTCAACGAATCTTATACATAAATGTATATAAAAAATTACTTTGCATTGTAATACATGAATAAAAAAAAATTTCAAGAACATTGTATTTCTATGAACTACCTCTTCTAAAGGGGTATGACGGGAAAGAGAACATAGAGCACACAAGTAAAATAAATTGTTTAAAAGAGGAAGAAGCCGAGTCGATACGAAAGATATGTACACATATATATATCTATACAAAAGACAGACTTGAGAGAGAGAGAGAGAGAGAAGAGTAGTGCGCCACAATGTTCTTCTGCAGATTTCATCCAGACTCAACTGAATAGATGCGAAAATAATCCGCTTAGTATACGCTCCGTAGAAATACTTGATGAGAAAATGCAATGTGCAGATCAATACATCAACACGAATATCTTTCAAGCACCAACTCCCAGCTACAGACAAACTACTCGACAACAGAACTCCAATCTTCTTCTTTACTCTAGTAGTTCAATTCGAATCTGTAACGACTCTGTTAAGTCCCTCTTCACAATATCCTACATGCTACCTTCCCTCTGTACCATTCACTAACCGCATATCACAATCAACACACAGAGAAAACTCTCCATGTATACATAAAGTATATATAATACATCAATATTATATTCTATCCATCTGTTCTCTGTCTCATATATTATACTTCTTCCTCAACAGTAGTACTCCCCATCCTCATCCTTGATCGCCGATCAAAAAAGTTATCGTACAAAAAGTAACAACCATGTCAAATATTCCCTCCATAGTCTCCATCCAAAAAGAAAAATAACAATAAACTTTTTAAAAATATTCTTCAAACAAAACACAAGAGTACTACAGATAGTACAGACTATAAGTATTTTAAATAAAAACAAAAATTATTTTAAAAATTATTTGATATAAAATCAAATTTTAAATCAAAGAATTTTTATACTGTCAAAAAAAAACTTTTTACACAATATGTGTAGAATATAGCCAATGGGAAAAGTAATGAAAATTCATGACATAATGTAGAGCCCAAAAGGGGATGTGGATTGGTGTAAATAATGCGGAAATTCAATATACAATGAAAACAACATGTGGAACGACAAGTGTGAGTGCGTTGAAGGAAAAAGAAGATGAGAGAGAGAGAGAAGAGGGAGGGAGAGATGAGAATTGACTGATGATGTGTTGAATTCACTCAAAAACTTTTTTTTTCAAACCCTCAACACTACCAAAGTTTTTACATGCAACAAGCAACGAACTGTACTAAAGCAAGTTTACTTAAAAGAACACCCCCCAAAAAAACTTTCCCATCATCCTAACTTACGCTTAAAAGCCTCGAGCGAAAGCAAAACAAAAAACCCCGACAGACTGACATACATTGATTTAATAGGGTTTTGGCAAGGGAGCACTACTTGACATAGTCATGAAATATTCACAATGTTTTAACTAAATGAAAGAGTCTGAGAGAGAGAGAGAGAGAGAGAGAGAGAGAGAGAGAGAACCAATTTTTAGAGTCCATCATCACTCTATGTATATGTATTCTATTCTATTATTCATATTGTATTCATGTTTCATGTCATTTCATATTTGGCATAATGAAAGAATAACTGTGTCTGTACTGTATACACATGGATGTGTATAGTTAGTACAGATTGAATTGTACTCGGTGGCTGTATTAAAAAGATGTAATAATAATAATGTGTCTATTGAGACTTCCCCTCTTTCATATCAACAAGAGAGAGAGAGAGAGAGAGAAGAGTAACAATCCCCCCAATTCAATAACAAGAATACAGAAATAGGAAGAATACACACACACAGTGAAAACCTAAATAGATAGGTAATACGAATCACGTGTCAGAGGGTCCCATAGGCGAAATATGACCTCCATGGGTCACGCGTCACATCATGTACTTTCTCAAAACAATCACGGCACGCTTTCCTTCCATTGACGACGTCAATGAATGAAAAGCCACGCAAATCTTCTCTTTCCAAGCTTATTTAGTGCGGACAGCAGGGTTCATGAAATTTTAAGTAATTGCTCTTTTTCCGTCCTTTCACATTTAAGCCCCCAGAGAATTAGCTTACCGTATAGACATTTCATACTTCATTTGAGCCCTAAGCCGATTTTCATAAAATACTTCATAATTGACGCCACACTAATTTTTTACATTATAAATTATAATGACTCCTTTCCACCCTTTTTTCATATCTTACATTAGTCTTAACCATTTCTTAACATTAAAAGTTCAAGATTTTTACCCTCTTGACATAATTCAATACCAAAAATATATTTTAAAAAAAAAACATTTTCTATTTCTGTCACAGATTCTTTCTAGTAGCTTCAAATTCAACTAAATAAAAAGTACCTAAATTCAAGTGGAACTAAAGCATGATATAAAAGTCCTATAGCTCTAATTATTTATTAAATAAACCATGCACATAATCAAAAGGACTGAAAACTGACACCTTGCTCTCCCTCTAATCACTTTGTTTTCTAAATAAGAAAGTTGACACTTTAAAGCCAGAGCCCTAGATTGGCTTAAAAGTTGGGTTGTATAGGTTGGTTAATAGATTCGTCTGCTTCATGTATGAAAGATAAATGGCTGGCATAACATATACATAGATATACCATACACACACACTCGATGCATTTTAATACAACTCAATCCAATTGCCTATAGTTTCATGTTGAATGGAACCTGTACAACAAAAACGGAGACTCGTAGCTACACTGAGAGTACGTTGATAATTGAGACGGATACAAGATACATCTTTTAGATATATGTAATATTATGTATTTACTCTATTCAATCTTCTAGACCCTTTTATTCTCCCGTGGAACATATCACATACACAAAGACTTGTATACAAAAAAATGTATAGTTTTTTTGTACACTATAAATAAAGAAGACTAATTATAATAGTCCTAAGGATTACCCTCTCATACATAAAGGACGACATTCTTGGAAATTAAACTCTTTTCAAGTTAAAATTAACTGTATAGTTTTCAATTTGTTTAAAATAGAAAAATACAATGAATGTCTTAATTTATTCTATTAATTAGATAATCTGATTCTCTATAGTATGCAGTCTCCAAAAAATTATTCAGTGTAACGCTACAAGAGTTTCTTACATTTGTCGTCAATTTGACATTACAAATTATAACCAGTCCCTAGATTATTATTTTGAGACATTTAAATTCAAAAAGTTTCATGAGGGCAAAAAAAACTGTCATGCCACCCTACACAAACTTGTAGGGCTTTGATAATCGAAACCATACATATACAATAGAAAAAAGAGAATGAACAAAGACAATTTACAAGGTATGTACTACAGTTACACATTGAAAAGATTGACTAACACAACATGAAGACAGCATAAGGTACATAAATGAAAGTAAGTGGACAGGTCTATTTCCAATGGCCACTTCATGTCGCGTATTCAATTCAACCGTCACAAGAGCCCTTCAAACTTAGCACGAGCAGGTTTTCTCTAATGTAGTAGGTATATTGTTATCAACAAAAAAAGTGCAACCAGAACCACAAACCATGGTCCACACACACTTTTCATTTAATTACATAAACAAGAGATATTAATTACATTTAAAATGAGCATGCATATTTCTATTTACGAAACTTTTTCCCTCAAGGACTTTTCTATCTGACTCAACAAAATTTATACAGAACAGAAACGAGATAACCACAAAATAATAAATGTTTACAAGTATAAAAAATTCATTGCAACATGAAACAGTACAGAATTTTTTAAAAACATGAATGATTCACAAAATTTTAGCACATTTGAATAAATAAGGATAAAAAATATGCTATGTACCATTTAAAGACTGTAAAAACATAATGGAAGGAGTAAATGTAGCTACTCAACGTCATAAGATGAAGATTTTTTTTCAAAGAAGGGAACCAACTAAATGCAATTTATAAAACTGCCTCACAATTACAACGCAACAGTACTAAAAGATAGTATTTCAATTTATAATGGTTTTTGCTATCCAGGAGACGCCGGTGTGTCACATGACAAGAAATTCAACCATGAAACACATTATTTATTTCATTATTCCTTTTTCCCTGTATACATAATATGCTATAACTGTAGGAGCAGTCAGTTTGGACGAGATGGAAGACACAGTAGTACGTCAAATTTATGTATTACAAATAGAATGATATGAGTATGACAGAGAGAGAGAGAGATGTGACAAAGACATGTAGAGTCTCCATGAGTTGTACAGCATAAATTCATCTGGATAGAAACTTTTAGTTATAATGTCATATGAAATGGTGTAATGTGGACTGTAGTTAAACCCCAAGGGTAATGTCGTTTCATAAATCACAATATTTCACGTTTCCGGTTTTAAAAAGATTTAATCCGGTTACGTTTTTGTGTTCCCTCCTCCTCCTGTCTCCTTCCAAAAACGCTGTCCGGCTTAAAAGTCCCTCATCATGAAATAGTCACCTGCCACCGCTCTTCCTTTCTATCAGTAGTCTTTCTACATTTATACTTTTTTATGAAATATCCTCTCTACATTTAAAAAAATTATACATCGTCTTCGTCTTGTTACATAAATTTTAATATTCATTCAAATAAAATTAAATAAAATTAAAAAACTAATCTAATCATTCAAAATATATCTGATGACAAACTTGAACATAGCCAGCCTATCACTAGCAGAAGATAATCAAGAAATACTAATAAATAAATAATTATTCAGAGTATTATAAAATATAGATAAAATGAACAAATCTAATATTCATGGAACATTCTCTACCTCTCCTCATAACAATTTCATCCCTCTACCAATCTACACAATGTAATTAGCATCATACTTACAGATACTTTCTTAAATTAAAAAAAAGTACAAGAGGACAGTCAACGACCGAGGATCTTTTAACACGAACAAAGTGTACACTACAGTAGTAGTACATAGTCTCTATGACACGCTGGTCTTCAATTATATGATTTTAATTTTATATTCATCACATTTAGACCTTTAGGCGAAGCTTAGAGTTACTGTAAGAAGCATCAAGCCATTAGGATTTAATTGGTAAGCAAGCAACACACGACGAGACATGTAATCACAAGAGTTTTTGTAAATCATGAGTAAGAGATAAACTTTTTCTCTCATACAATAGTCATCTCTCTCTCCTCTCTCTCTCAGCGTAGACGCAAATAGAATATTATTATTTAATTCTTTAACGAATAATATTCTTGCCATCAAATCTAAGAAACGCCCTTTCATTCCCTCTCCTATTCTTTACTCTATACGAAACCATCCCAACTCTCTTCTCTATATATAGTAAACAAAGCCTTGTAAAAAAAATTGTAATGCGTGAAGATGGACGAATAAAAGAAAAATATGAAAGAAGAAAGTAATGTTGAAAGCCTGTTGCTGAACAATTTACCATGCCATGAGTGAGAAGGACAGGGAAATAAACCAAGTTTGAATAGAATCAAAAAACCAAGTGTACACAGTACACACAACAAACTGAGTAACGACAACCGTTCTAAATGAGACGAGTCTTCACAAGCACAAGAGAGAGAGAGAGAGAGAGAGAGAGAGAAAAGACGGATCTTCCTTGTATTTGATCATAAAGAGAATTGTTTGCTTGGATGCTTCATAAAATGACTGTATACACAGCTGGTTGGTCTTTTCAGATCCTCGTGTGTGTATATATGAGTGGCTCTATTATATTCAATGTGACGGCAACATACAGAACAAAATAGATATTTTTTTATTTTATTTTTTTTCGCCTCATACACACTGAGAACATTTTTCAATATGGATGGATAAAATTAAATCATAACACACACTCCTTTTTTTACTGAATCAAATTTAACCAATAGTCCAAAAAAAATTATAGCCCTTTGTGTACAACTTAAAAAGAAAGAAATATAGCCTCCACTTCCTTTTCTTCAGTATCGTCCTTTTCTTGTGTAAAAAAACCCAACGAAAAAGAATCCTTCTACGTACCCCCTTAAAAACTACTACTATTATTTGGCAATACAAAAAAAATTCACATAGAAAAAACTCTTTTATAAAAAAAGAAACAAAAATAAAGTAGACTTGAAATTGTAACATTACAAACAACATGTATTCTTTTTTTTTAAAAAAAAACCTTCAAAATCTTGTACACATGACTTTTCATAGAAAATTCATTTTATGATGGTTGAGAAAAACAAATAAAATAATAATAAAGTTGATACTTACGCTTTCTCTTGGTCATCCAAATGAGTGACAAGTTCATCCCGTTGATTGACTACATGGACTAGCTCTTGGAGAAGAAGAGACTCTCTCAAGTGATCCGCTTCCGTCTTTTGGAGCTCTGCCACAAGAAAAAATAAAAGTCAAACAAATCAGACTTTCCATTAGACAAATTTTGTTGTGGTGACATTCCTATTTGTATTTTGGCGTAGAAAAATGGAAATTTCCTTTCATTTCTCATCATATAAAATAACGAAATGGTCTCATATAAAATGGTCTCGTCATTTACTTGATTGTGTATGTATGTGTGTATGTATGCGTGTGTGTGTGTGTGTGTGTGTGTGTGTGCACATTTTGTGTCATATGTACTGCTGTCAGTCTTGTTGTATGTACTGTCTGTATTTTGGAATACATGACTCTTGGTGCTGAAGATACTTATACCCATATATACACATGTAATATGTACATATCCTAACATACAATACTTGAGGGCATACATACCCAACATATATATAGGAGAGAGAGAGAGACCCTCGCCATCATTACATAAAGTATCGTATTTCTCGGCACGCCGAGAAGAATGTTAGCCCGAACCAAAAAAAAAGAGAACATTCATACAAAGTGTATCAACTATAATATGTACCCATCAAGAAGCAGAACAATCACTGTCTCTCAGTGAAAACTTTTTCAACTTGACTCAAGTATCCTTTTTGGTTCCACATTGTGACGTCATCATATGTACTTGTCAAAGTACAATAGACCGAGAGAGAGAAGGAGGTGGTGAAGGCATAAAATGGGGCCGACTTTTCTTGTGAACAAAAAGTTGAAGAGAAAGCTGGACGATAGAAGGTCTCTCGTGATACTTTCACCACTCTCCTTTATGAACAAACTCATCATCAAAGACCACTTGTGGGAACACACCAAAAGTTCCCCCTCACATGAGGAACCCATGTAGACACTCACAAACACACCACACAAGAAGAAAGAAAAACCATTGGTGAACCCACTCGTCACAATTCTATTTGTCTGCACAGATGCCTCCACTTAATTTTCATACATGTACACCCACAATAGTATACATGCGTCTACATGATAAAGTCAATGACCACCAATACCAATAACTAGCAAGACTGTACTAATCAAACAAGTGTACAAAGGATGATGATGAGAGACTGTTGTTAGTCAAAACTTTTTCTCAAAAATTTGAAACTAAAAAAAAATTAAAACGGGGGGGGGGGGGATTCGTGCCTCCGCCTTAACTCCCGAGTCAAAGGTGAAAATGAGAGAATAGGCGTGTGGTAGGGAAGTGAGTCAGTTTTGAAGTGAACTGAAGACTTCGACAATGTGAGGACGAGAGAGAACTGAGTGTTTAAAGGCACCAAGTTATATATAGTAGTACAGTAGAAGCTGCATAATACAAACACTGTGTGTGCACAGAGAGAGAGAGAGCTCTTCGTTTCATAGTCGAGGACTCCGAGAGGCTTATTTCCAGCAAAGAGCATTAAAGAGGATATAAAGCTAGACACTGGGTGAAGATAAATTTTAATAAGACAGCCCATATAGCCGATTTACTGCATCCGCAATATGGATTGCTCAGCAGTAATGGCAATAGAACAGCACGAGTGTAAGAACACATTTGAAGGAATCATAAGATACACAAAACTTGTGAAATATCTATATAGGTACATTGTTACAAGCCAAGAACCATGCATAACATCTACATATTTATCTATATGAACACAAAGTCCTGCCATAATACCAAAGGATTTATCATCATCCTCCTTTTCCTATTCCAATGAGCTCCAGGTCCTTCATTCAATCTTCCTCTCACCCCTTACGCCTTACTTTCATAAAAATAAAAAAAAACCATTCTCATTATACTCTTTTACTATTCTCAACTACGGCTTATGCCCTATTAAAATCATACAACAATTCCTTGAGAAAATAACACCCGAGCAAGTCAATGACGACCAAAAAAAAAGGTAAAGGAGATTACTGGAGACAGTGAGTCTACACTCTAAAATTCCTTGACTTTACATTTGTCGCCTTAAAAAAACATTTCATTCAAATATATATATATAACTATATATATATAGTCATGAACAAAAGAAAAACCGGAGCATAAAAACTATGTCAAGTTTAAATTCTCTGTCCCTGTCCCTACATGACAACACAAAGTTTTTTGAACTTGGACCTACACAAGTATAAATATTCTTTCAGTAAAAACTTGTGTAGTGTCCCCAAAAAAAGAGTTAGAAGAGAGAGAGAGAGAGAGAGAAACAATTTTATGACATGTTACTGTATTAAATGTGAATCTAAGATGACCGGTTCCTCTGTCACGTCTTAGACTAATAGGTTTCTCTCTCCAACATGTCAAATTTTTTTGAGGTTCAAGAGAGAAAAAAGAAGGGAGCAAGATAAAAAAAATGAAAAGTCTACAACTGTTCCACCAAAGAAAATTGACTGTCGTCCTCCTCCGCGGTAGGATAGTGAAGGAAGAAGAAGAGAGAGAGAGGAAAGTCAGCTGGGGGGAGTCAGGACGCAACGCAGTGGAACATAAGCCGCTTAAGAATTTCTGATTGGCAATCAGAATAGAGCAAGAAGGAGTGTGCAAAAGCAAGATAGAAATGGAAAGTGAGTGTGTGTGTGCCTTCCACGCTCCCTTCTCTCGCTGTTGTTCAAGTCTATACACACACACAGACACATACTCTCCCCATGCCTTTCCCTTTTTTTAGTTTTCAAAAAAATATATGTCCTACATCATCCTGTAGAACTCTCCCAACATTTTCACTATTTCATGGTTTCCCGAACTGTAAACTTTCTTTTCTCGTTCCCCAAAAAATAAATCAAATGTACATGTACATGCAAGCGTATGTATACGTAACGTATCCCTCTCTCATGATAACTATTACAAATAGGCAAGTCTCATTTTAAACTTGTAAAATGATAAATAAAATATTTTATACAGAGAGACTGAATGACTGTAATAATTAAAAATTGTATACCATTTTTTTAAAAAAAGAAGAAATGACAAGAACATGACCAAGTAAAGTTTACTTAAAAGACTATAAGAAAATGACAGTCTTGCGTGTCTTTAGATGTTCGTCCATCACCAAAAAAAAAAGAAGAGAGAGAGAGAGAAAACAGGTCTAGTAGAGATTCATGGTATTGATACAAATGTGGATCTTGAATGAATGCACTTTGGAAAGACCGTCTAAATAAATAAACACAAGATTTATCTTTTCCTCTTTATGTCACTAACTCAGTTTCCATGTTTTTCAGTCTCATCGAATGGACTGACTCAAATCCTGTTCCTTTTTGTTCTTGACTTCATGCTCGGTACAAACAAAATGATAATGGACCCCGACCAAAGAGAACAGGCCTTCAGGTTAGGCTTATTTCCCCTCCTCCACCCGACACATCCAAAAACTAAATCTTTTCCAGACTGACCGAATGCAATTCAAGCGAATAACTAGACTTCCATTTCCATCCAATGACAATCATCGACTCAAAGTGAAACCATTATAGGACAATGCATATAGATTTATCTATTATACACTTTTAGTTTTAGAAAATTATTTTTCGATCATGATCTATAAAATAAAAACCAATAAATCATAAAAATTTAATTTCAATTTAAAATTGATATCTCAATCCTATGTCTATAGTAATATTCTCATGTGTTATTTTACTTGTACAAAAAATAAATATTAAATTCTCAAAATCCTGAAACCTCAGCATATGCATGGTGAGCTACTTAACAATGAGTCTAAATTGGTGTTGGTTACACAACCAAAATGTTTAAAGAAAAACATCTCGGGTGTGCTTGTGTGTGTTCGTTGGGGGAAATGTTGTCATTTTTACAATTTCTTGGATTTCTTGAATTTCAAGGAAATGCAAAAGAATTAGATAATCCTTTGCTTTTGTTATGAACTCCCAGTTGTTCGTCAAGAAGACCATATCGTTTGTGTACATACATAGACTACCTCATAGTACATATACAAGACTAAGAATGCGAGCAAAATTGAAGGACAAATGATAGAAAAATCATTTGTAAATGGATTTCTTGGCCGCTTGCTTTCACAGACCTAACCTTTTTTTTGATCCCATCAAATATTTTTTCTTCACTAGATTGAATTTCAAGTCCAGATTTTAAATCCAGGATTAGCTCTTCTCATACTTATTATTATGAGGCTTAAGATGGTCAGTGAAAGAGAGAGAGAGAGAGGAAGAAAAGTAGCCAAAAATGATTGAACCTTAACCCAATAGAACATTATAATGAGGTAACAAATAAACGATGAAAACATCTTTTCAGCCATAATTTTTGAACAACAGTGTCAAAATTTTACATAATATTTTGTGAATGTACCATATCATAATAATATCTAATCGTTTCACAATACCTGTCAAAAATTCAAAAGAATATTCTTCAATGTACATTATTTCAACTACAAAAAATATCTTGTTTACAAAATAATTCTTGTAGTCGAAAAATTCCTATTAAAATTAAAACCTTACAAGACCAACGTTAAAGAATCAAAACAAATTAAAAAATTCCTTCAAATCAATTAATTCGGGTTGAAACTAAATAACAGCAAAAAGAATTCTTAAATGTACACCTGTAAATTCAAAAATTTGCTTAACATTGCCAGATGATACATGAAGACTTAAACTAGCCCATCATGGCCATCATGTGTATTGTCTTATAAAAAAAATATGAATTTTTACTAGAAAAAAAACCCTACACATAAATAACACACGATTGTCCCATCCTCACTATTCCTCACCCATAACTTTTATACTATTATTTTTTTATGTATACATAAAACATAATAAAGCATAGAAAGTTAACGCTAACTCGGTCGAGAGCACACCGATAAGCGGATTAAAGTCATCATGCATTGCTGAGTAATGTTCTGCTGTTCTACAGTTGCACAAAGCCACACATCCTACGAATATATGTATATAACGTAGTGCTTTGTCCAAAAATGAAGAAAAAAAGACTTGGTCCTCACAGTGCATACGACCAAGAGGACATAACGAAGGAGAGCACAACTAATGTCTGGCTCTTCAAGATACCGACCGACAAACTAATTGTTGACCCTGGCGCACAAAGTCCATACCATACATCATTCCTTCCCTCTCGGAATTTCTCTGGCTCCTAACTGTCCAAACCTCAATTCGAGATCTGAGATGAACAAACGAATTTCTTGATCCTTTAAACATAACTATATAACATGAAACATCCCATTAACAACATTTCTGTCACTGTCCATATTATACTGACCGGTCAGAGTCTTAACAAATTTAAACGTTTTTCACAAAAAAAAACTAAATCCTCATTAACACTCTTAAATCTTAAACCATCATCATTATGATTAGTTACAAAAGAAATTACACAAAAAGTATCCAGACGAACAAGATGAAAATCCTCATGTCAAAATGAATGTACAGACTAAATCCAATTTTATTATGTAATCAGTTCAGGTCGTAGTGCATTGTTGATAAAAGTGCAAACCATGAAAAAAAAGTCGTTTAAATGTCAAATCCGTCAGGCTAAAAAAAGTATGATTGTGTATTCCTTTGTTTGTCTCCATGTAAATGTACTTTTGTAAGTGGTCATAGAATATCTGCATTTTAAACAACTTATCTCATAAGATTTGTTATATGTGATATTATCATTTCATGAAAATATATTGTAAACTATTTTAACGACCCATAGTTTTTTTTTCTTCTTTTTTCAGACATCAAAATAAATGTCCGTCGTAATAAATATAAATAATACTTAAAAATTTCCATCTACATTGTAATAATATTGTTTCTATTAAAAATTTTTTTAAAAAAAACTTACCATCTTTTGCCAGCATTCGCCTCAATTCACTAAAAAAAATAATAATAAAGGTTATTAAAGATAATGGCATGATTTCGTAAAACTACAAAATATAAGTGTAATATATAGTAAATTATTCTTACTGGTTCAGCTGCTCATATTTACTCTCCAAGTCTTCTTCTTTCTCTCTGAAATAAACAAAAGAACAACAAAAAAGGAATCATTTACTCCATTTTTAACAAAAAAAATCGTATTCGCCCTACAATGTTCAATATACAGATAGATATAAGATAGACACAGACTGCGCGGCTGGAAATTCATCATTTTTTTCGATACAATTCCATTGAAAAATTATCCATCCGTAAAAATACGTTACCACTAACATGCCACAGCGTGGTGCCGAAGAAGAAAGATTTAGAAATCACAACTATACAATGCAAAATATAATCTCTCCGTCATTCATTCGTCCCACGTTTAAAACTGCTGGGTGCTTGCTCACATTTGACGGCTCTTACATATCTCTATACTGACTGCATTGACAAATTCTTCGACTAGCCTAACAGAATTCACATGAATGAAACTATTTTCTCTCTTGCTCCACAGAATAATAATCATGAATGGAATGAAGAATATTGTGAGGGTGGAATTAAAACGGTACAAAAAGCCTGACTTGCACATTGCCGCATTGCATGATCTCTCTGAAGCTAGAATTGTTGACAAAGAGAGACAAAAAAAATGTCCAGAATTGAACAACTTGAACTCCACCTATCGAATAAGCGGTTACAATACCCGACTGAGATCCGAAAAATCTCGATTCTGGGTGCTATGTACATTCCATGGAGAGTTCATGGTATGTCATATACCTACCCATGCCCCCATGCAATACACATGTGGTAAAACTCAAGGATACAGAATGCTAAAAGACAATAAAAAAATATCTATTATTCGAGAAACAAGTGGAAAAGATTAAAATTCTCTTAACTCTTAAACGAGGCCGACCTTTTTTATATTTTCGCATAAGACACAACTTTGCTATTATTATTTATTGACACACAGTAGCTTACTACCACAACGTCTTTGATGTATGCCGCTACAAACATTTGATGAAATAACCTCCCATCATGCCTCAATGAATTTTGTACAGTATACCCAACGTTATTGTTAACTGTAACAGAAACCTTAATAGAAATGTATGGTGAGGTTTTCGTAATAATTATTCATGCCGACAGCATTGGGCAATATTTTTTCTCTTGCATATAAATGTATAAAAGAAAGTAAATTAGTATCTAAAAATACTTGTATTTTATAAAAAAATAAAACACTTTTCTTTTCATCGAGTATATTAAATGTGGTTTTGACTTCATACCGTTAAAGTATTTTAAAGAGAAAATTGTAAAAAAATAAATAAATATCATAAAAGCCGGACTCAAAATAATACATGTACATATATATAGTAGATTTCATACAAAAAAGCTATCAAATATTTTCTATTCAAGTGTATATACTTGGAAGAATTCCATTAACTCTATTCCATCACTTGATACATGATAAAAGAATACGACAGGCTTTTTATTCTAAATACATTGTGTTGAAATCATTTCTTCCCCTTTTCACCTCATTCAAATCCCTCTCGTCGTTCAATTTAGCTTAAATAATAAGGTGAGCATCCTTTCATTGTTACTGACAGCATGGTCTTAATATACCATTTGTGGTTCCACATCTGAAACTACATACACACACTAGTATTTCTATATGTACACACAAAAAAAGAGAGTATGTATAAAAGAAGTGAAATGAAAGTGAGAGAAATGAAAAGTGAGTGACTGGAAAAATGTGGCTATGTGACTAGTTTCCCCATGTTCCTTTACCGATGAGGAGCCGATAAACTCTTCTGACATTTTCTTAACACGCTACTACACACACAAAAGAAATTCCTTAAAAAAACTTTGATGAAACTAACAAAACCATGTAGCCAGAAAATTTTGAATGGCATATTGTTGGAGTTCCCAAAAGTTACCCATCACACAATTTCCTCTGGTTTAATTATTTTCCTAAAATATGACAGTGAATGTCATTGCATACTACGACTATTTAATAAATTAAGAATAAAAATCTCCCCTTGCTTGGCTTAATAGTATTTTTACCAATACAAGTCTTGAGGATTGCTGACAATGTATTATCATGGTACAATGCAGTTTTAGACCTTGAATGAAAAGTTAAACTTTTTAAAATGATAGTGATGAGCAAAAATGTATTTTTAAAATGTGTGTGGGCTTCAAGTATCCCAACATTGTGTGTCTATCATAATAACAACTAAATAATATATATAATATATGGACAGCTGAACTGGCAGTCAACAATAAACCAAGTCAAACTATTTGATATTTACAAGTATCGATGCTTATCTGAAAGGATTGACAGCCCTTATGTCAAAATCCAAAATATAAACTGTCCAATATTTACGTTTTTTTATAATAAAATTTTATCAATACTAAAGGCATGTAGAAAAAAAGAAGAATTACTTTCATTTGATAAAAGTTTTTTCATGAATGAGTCTTTAAAGCTACCCATTTCATTCATAAAATGATAAAGTTAAGTATAAAACTTACAAAATATTAAGCTGCATCTGACGACGAATTAGAGCATTCTTTTTGTTCACCTATAAAAAAAATACAAGCACCATTTTAATATGTATGAAATTATATTAAGTAAGAGGATAATTTAATTATCATTTACTGTTATCAATACATAGATTATCTTACCAATGTAAACCATTCATTCATATACATTTCTTCTGCCTCTGGATCGTCTCCTATAATTAAAAAAGAAAGAATATTAACATTACAGTTGAGACGAAGACAGCTACAGATACAGAAAATGCACATGTCAAAATGCGTTACCTGATTTCATGACTGGCCTCAACTTCAACTCCAATTCTCTCGCATGTCTGTCAATTTGTTCCTGTTCTCTCTAAATGAATAGAAAAAATAGTATTAATTAAATCAAACGTCTTGAAGCCTACAAAACATGACTTTTCCTCAAATAATTACCTCAAGGGCATCCAATTCATTTTGAATGTAAGATTGTGTTTTATTTGAAGTCTAAAAACAAAAGTACAATTCTCAAGATTAAATCATGTAAAGATTGTTATCTAGTCAAGTTCTTAACACAGCCAAAGTTAATTTTAATTTTAAACAGTGCAAAATATAAGTAGACTTACATTTTTTGGTTGCGTGTCTCTTTCAGGAGATAGTTTTTGCATGATCACGCCGAATGATTGTAGTCTGGGTGCTTTTGTGGATGGAAAATTTCGGTTGTTTATGTCAGCAAGAACTGAACCAGAACCTTCAATGCTACCTGATGACTTGTTATGGCTGAATTCACTTGCACTGCTAGACACATTACCATTTAGTTCCTGAAAAAAAATTATCAGCATTTTTTTAGTGCCAAACAATGGATTAAAAGTGTATCAACTCTGTACTGTATACATTTTGAATTAATCTTGTAAAGATTAGATATAACACCGAACGCCGAAACTCACCTTTTCTCTATTATCACAAATGTTTTTGGCATCAGGACTATCCAAGCTTCTCTGGGATGAGGGTGTCCCATTTGATGGCGTGTCATTACTATTTGACCTTGACATGTCTCGACTCGGGCTAACGTTTTAAATAACAATAATATTGGTTATATTTACGTTTTAATTACTCACTCGTACTTGAAAGTTTCAAGTGTTCATACCTTATCACACCCTGTCGAGCTTCAGCAATGAGACGACGAGCTCGTTCCCTCAATTGCTGCTGACGCTCCTTTTCATCCTGAAAATTCTAATAATTGGAGGCAACATTAATGAAATGACGTTAATTACTCTTTCGAGAATTGTGTACATTATTGGCCTTAATAAAATGATGTTCTCTCAACTTACTGGTGTCGTTGGCTTAGATGTAGGCGAGCTTTTAGCAGAATCCCTCTTGGCATGCTCCAACATTAATCTTGCTCTTTCTCTTAATTCTTCATGACGGGCCAAAAGTTTTTGCTACAAAAAGGTTTCAAAGTTACATTTCATCAATTTAAGTTAAAAATAGAATTCAGAGAAAAACTAAATTTTTCTTTCAAGTCCACATGGAATTAGATTAGAAAATAATTACTTGTTGCATCGTTGTGTTGTCCTTGCGAGTTGGTGATAAATCAAGTAATCCTGGAGCATCTGGATCTGGAATGCCAATAGTATTCCCTTGGTGTGATTCATTGGAAATCTAAATACGTAAAAGAATACATTCATTAAAAGGAACGACTCTTATATTTATTTGTAATAATGAATTAATTCTGACAATAAAATGCACGAAATATTAAAAAAAGATAGAATTACTGAATGAATCGGAGTGACTGGTTCGCTGCTTCTCCTATTCGATTTTTCTGGCTCATCTTCTTCATCTGAGCCCAATGGGTCAGTATATTGACGATGTGTCATCAATTTGGGTTTACTGCCACCATCAGAGATCTGGGAGGAGGTCTAAAAATGATTTAGATTTAAAATTAGTCTTAATATTGGTAAAATCTCAAATTAAAAAAATAACAATGATGTCGTGAATTGTACCTTATTACTGTTGTTGTTGGCTAAATTATTCTTGATTTCATTGAGACGGCCCAATATACTTTTACCAGAAGTTGGTGACAATGCCTTCTCTCTCTTGTCCGGTCCAATTGAATTGAATTTATTTAAAAAGTTTTGTATGGGTGTGGTGGCATTACTTTGACTATTTTTGGTATCAGGTGAAGTTGACCTTCCTCCAACTGAAGCTGAGACGGATGACGTAGAGTTACTATGACTAACGGACTTTTTCAAAGGAACATCACTGTCGCTATTGTCCATATGCGACTTTGCATTTGCAAACAAACCCCCGCTACTCATACTACTCATCAAACGATTCCGATTTGTACTATTACTACTGATGCTACCTTCACGACTTGAACTTCGATAATTATCCAAATTTTTCAAATTTAAAATTTCTTGTTGAAATATTTTTTTGGTCAAAGCATTATCCTCTCGATCCCTTTCATTATCCTTCTGACCCACAATATATGACGACTCTGAAGATGTTGCACCAATATTTTGAACTTCAAGCTGACATCCTAAGAAAAAAAAAACCATTCAAGTTATTGATTTGTACACATAAATTTATAAAAATTCAAAAAAGAAGAAATTTAGAGCAATTCATTAAAATTACCTGTAAAATGCGACCGCAGTTGAAACAAGTAAGTCATGACCTGAAAGATAAAATAAGTCAGTATAACACACCAAAGTAAAATTGCATTATTTAATTATTTCAATTATTGTCATAATTCAAAATCAAAACTTACTGCAAGTTTATCAGGAACAGCCAGCAACATCATATCAGACGGCTCAATCACTCCTAAAAATCATGAAAAATTATTATAAAACGAATAATTATATAGAATATTACGAAAATCAGAAGTACAATTCCGTTACTTTAAATCACTGTAACTTACTTGGAATGCCCAAAGATTCCGCCGCATCGAAGGCAGCCTTGCAATTCCCTTTGATATCATGTGGCGACAACTTATTAAAATCTCTGAAAAAAGAAGACAACAATTCATTGATAACTTTGACTGTACAATTTAAAATTGACGAACAACAAAAAATTGTAAACATATATTTTACACTTACATCAGATCAGGATGAAAACGATGAATAATTGCACAGAAGGCCATGCCATTTCTCCATGAACTCGTCATATTGGTCACCTTAACCCCACGATATCCTTTTGTGACTTCTTTACACCAAGACAAAAGGTCTTGACCCAAATTGGACGTTCCAACCATGTTTCGAACTGTCACTGGTTTTTCACCCTGCAAAAAGTACACAAAAATGAATATCTTTTTAAGTTGGTAATAAAAAAAAGAGATTGTTACACACAAAACAAATCAGTGATGTCGTGTATAAACTAAACAACTTATCCTCATCAACTATACATGTGTCTAATATGTAACTCCCCTTCAGAGAAAATCTTGGAAGGCTTGTTGATAAAAGTAAATAAATCTACTGGTTTAATAGCTCTCTCTCTCTAAAATGCAATAAATAGCCACCATGAAAATAAACTCTTACATATATATGCACACCAAAAAAACCATGTCGCCATCCATTTCACACACAAAAAAAGAACCTTCCATCCATAGAGTCAACTAGTAGTTCCATAAATGAAATTGTCCACCAACGACCAACTCCACTAAATATACACAGTACACCTCAGTACATATTTGGGAGAAGGCTACTTAGGTTACGTAAATTAAATTTGTGGGAAATGAGAAAACCGAGTAAAGACCACCACGTGTAATTTTATAGACTACCACCGTTACATAATTTCACATGAAGCTGCAACTAAAAAAATTCTTCCTCAATATGTACGTACACACACAGGTTTCCTGTATGTACATACCTGCATAGATCCCCCACCTATACTTTTAAAGCACGAGGGGGTGGGTCTCTCATACCTATACAAGAGAAAATAGAGAGAGAGGGAGAAACACTAGCGATGAATTGAGTCCAGGCAGACCTAGACAAAGACAATTTGCGCCACTAGAGACGACAGGATAGTGATATTAAACCCTCAAGATAAAAAAACCCAGGAAGATCGAAGGAGGAGGGATCGTTCAAGCGGAAATTACATGGTTGTTTCTCTTTCCCAAACCAACTATTAAGCACTTGTTCGTAGAGAGTAGTGAACATGGAAAAAAAAGAAATGAAAAAGTTTTGCACATATCACTATGTCCTACACTTCCTCCTAGCCATCAACGTGTATAATATTTTCTCTCCTGGCTACATTTTACTCTACATTACCTACAAGCTACATAGATGTAAAAAAAGAAGAAGAATCCCAAGCTCAAGTCTGTCGTCTCTTAATTTGAGAGTTTTTGTCATTTGTGTATATTTGTACTCCACCATCGTCGTTCATATGTATACAAAAGAGTTTAAAACAAGGGTTTTCTAAACCTTATACAATTCACTACATCATTATATATAACAGCTTGTTTTTTTAAAAAAAGGTAGCCTTTAACTATCCCATAAATGAGTTGTTCTATTCTTTCTCCAACTTTCACCCAAAAAGTTCCTACACATCTAGACTATAGTGCATAGGTATTTAACCTCCTACTGGGAGTTCACGATTCAAAGAGTACATTAACCAATATTTCCCACCAAGAAAGAAGATGAGAAGAGAGAGATACATTCTGAGCATAAAGATCACGGCTCGGAGAAAATTTTCCATCACTAAAATTGACGTTTAATTAAGCTGCCGCCAGGATTTCACTTTTCTTTCACAAGACAAGAATAATCGTTTCTCCCCTTTTTCATCTTCTCTTTCCCTCTACCTGAAAATTTCTTGTTCACTTTACTATCTTCCCTCCTCATTTTCTATCCCATACAATTCTTTCGTTCTCCTTCACTACTCTCTCGTGTACGATGCACCTTGCTTAATTTATGAGTATTTTACACAATCTAAAGGCATAATGTTTCCCTGCCTTATAATAACTTGGCAACCTTTTGGATCAAGTATCTTGGTCGTCTTCTCCTTGTGTGTGTGTGTGTGTGTCTATGTGAAGAGAGAGGAAAATCAGAGCTCTATGATGTAATCACATGAGTCTTGGTGAATTACAAATTATTTGATAGAGAAAAGCAAAAAGCCTCCTGGCAAGCTCAAAATTCTACTAGAGTCCCTCCTCTTCTTCTTGGTCCTCTCTCTTGACTACTTTCTTAGAATGCATAAAATCTATCCTCTCACTTTCTCTTTTCCCCTTTCAACCCAACATTTCGCCACACTCAACTTTTTCCTGTCCCAAAAAATCTAGGAATTCCAACTTGTCGCCGATGCCATGGGACGATGTATACATTACATTACTATATATATATACATTGATGCGCTGTTACAGACCCTAAGTCACCATCAGCTTAGCACATGTCAAGTGACTACCATCATGTATTCGCGCATATAAATATATATAGAAAATAAAAAGTCATCGTAGTCATATAATACTTTATACTTAATATATAGATACTAGTGTAAAGTATAAACTATAAGTTGTTCTACAGTATAGAATGAGGTTAAAGGAAGACCCCTCACATAGTAATACATTCTATTTCTATAATATATCCGAACTGTAGTTAATCATAAATGCTTCAGGCTTCCCATTGGACCTACCGGCATTTTCCCTCTCACGTGTACAAAGTAGCAATGACTCTATAGTTTCAAGTTTGAAGATCTCTGACTTGTTCATACAGTGAAATGAATGCTAAAAGCAACTTGTCTTTATATACCAAAAGAGAGAGAGAGAGAGAGAAAGCGAGGAAGCACTTTCTCCTCGTATCAGCAAAATTCGGCAATAAATTAATAACGCAAACGACCGAGATCATTTGGGTTATATCTTTAAAAGTGACCACATACGTAAGTATATATATATTATCAGGAAAATGTGTGTGAAAAAAACACATACAATCCTAGCTATTGATGTCGTACCATGTCTCTAAACAACTTCATTCGAAACATCTCACGCACTGAGATCTCATTGATGCACGAAAGCGCGCCCTCATACACATCTCACAAATTCCACGAGCAACTTATATATTTGCTTCCAGTCAATGTACACTCATAACTACACTCTCCAAATAAGTATTCTCTCTCTCTTATATATAATATATATGATAGCTTTTTTTGTACACATACACATACTCTAATACTACTGCGCCTTTTTTTCTCTCAACAAAATTGCACCCAAACCTTACATCTCACATTTTCTTGTCTTGAGAAAAAAAAGCCCTAACCCTAGCCCAACTTTACAGCATAAGAGACTACAAAGACCTAGACAATCCTTCCCAACAAATCATAAATTTTTTTGCGACTCAACATCTCACTTCAACTTGACTTTTACCCTCAAACACATATCTACACAATAGTGCAAACTACAATATATTCTATTTTTGTAGAAAAAATGTAATAATAATATTTTATAAATTCATAAAATAAAATAAAGCATCTCACTGAATGCCGAATGAATCCCTAGTTCTTGTATTTACTCATTCCATACAGCACAGCACAGACGTACTGTAGTCACTGAGCGAGTATTCAACAAAATTTCTTTAACATTTTTAGAAAACGAAAAAAAATGTATGGATAATGTACATTCTACTCCTTTGCATAAAAGAAAAAGTATATGGAAAGGATAGAAAACCAGCAAAAAAATATCATGTGTTAAAGTAGAAAAGCAAAAGCTCAAAAAGGTCTCACGTAAATTTGAATCAGACACATTTTAGTAATTTGTGGAACACTTCCAAACTAAAAATATCTAGTAAAAGAATAATCTTGTTTCAAAATCAAAACTTTTTAAATTCTATCACTTTAATAATACGTTGAGAAAATCAAAAGGAAAGCGTTGAACAATGTACGAACATATATATATAATTTACCAAAAATATTATGTACCAACTATTTTTACCCATAGTAATATTTTTTATGCACACGCCTTCATTTGTATTAACATAAATACATATATTTTAGATAAGAAAATCCTCTACATTATTTTACACAATGTGGCATGTAAATTTTAAAAGTAGAATACATTTTAAAACTACAAACGAAAGGTAGAAAGAGAAGAGAGAGAGATAGTAATGGCACGCTCTTGTTCCGTAACATAGCAAGAAAAAAAGAAAAGAAAATGTTGTCTACACTCTACTTTATTCCCATACTTTAGAGACTGTGTACTCGAAACGAAACGAATATGTACTCAAGTTTCCGGAGATCAACCTCAAGGGAAATGAAAAAAAAGGAAGCTGAGCAGTCCATTCAAGACAACATCAACTAAATTTTATATACACCTGTATACTCTATTCTTCCTCTGTACATATGTAGTCTTACATGTCAGCTTGGTTTGAATTTGTTTACTATTATTAAAAAAAAGTATACGCCAAGGAAAAAGGAAAATATTTCATCGAAATATACAAAAAAAAGAAGAAAACCATGTAATACTTTCACTTCAACCACCACACCTGGCTAAATTTATTATTTTTGTAAAGAAAAAAGAATTTCAAAGTAGAACTCAAGGAGCAATCAATAACATCAAAAAAAAACTCTGAGAGATAAAGAAAGAGAAAATATAACAAGAGAGGAGCGTCATACAGAGGATAATGATGACAGTGGAATTGATTAATGATGTAGAATAATATAACCGCCGAATATTATTGTTAATAAAAAGACGAATTACTTGATTAAACGTAACCCTCATTTTCCCACTCAATTAATCAATATTCACTCACCACAAACTCCATGATTAAAATTAAAGAACAAAAAGGACATGCCATAAATATTTCTTTAAAAAAACATTTCATTCAAAATCCCTCTTTGACAAGTACATTGGAACGTTTATATTGTAGTAAATTCAGGCACTCGTAACAAATTAAACTTGTGTGTGTAAAATAAATTAGCCGTCTCTTGACTGCCTTTCAAATTAGATGGTAGATAGTTATGATGTAGGGGGTGTCTGGTTTCCCCATCATAAATCCATGACAGGCAGCATAGAACCATTAAATTCCACATGAAACTCTACCATTTGTACTCCGTACATCATTCATGATTCTAAAATGAGTTTTATTTTAAAAACCCGACATTGAGTCTCATTATACTAACCAAAATAGATGCTTTATCAGAACAGGCTTAAAACTATGACAGAAGCATGGAGCACATAGAAAAGGAGGGAAGAAAACATTGTACCGTATCATAAGAATGAGAACCAACCACCAAAGGAAATATCCCACACTCACTCCCACTACGTGTACAAAATGAAGTTTATAGACATTGAACATTTGGGAAAACTAAGTTACTTGGGATTTTAGCATTGCAAATTTATAATTTTGACTTTATAGCTCTACTCCTCATATACTCTACCTCTCCTATTATAAAGCTTGCCTGGAGAGAAACATAATTCAAATGTACCAAATTTCGTCTACAATTCACAATACTTTACATATACTCTCTGGATATCCATAATAATATCTAGTGTCTAAACTCATTTCCTGTTAACAATAAAATAACATAATTTAAATAGGTACACATGTATTGTGCCCACTGCCCGTGGACTTTAAATGTAAATTGAACATTCTCCACGGCTCAATATAAAATCAACACCGTGCACCCAAGCCCTCAATAACAAAATCTCATTCCCATTTTCCTTAAATTAAATTCACTGTTGAATGATTATGAAAAAGAAGAACAACTAAATAAATGTACGTCCTGGATCAAACAACAGGGAAAGTAAATAAATTTGTCAGCACCATCTAAATCAACTACACACGTGCTTAAAGTGACAGTTTACACTCAAAATTGGGTTTGACCAAAAATGTTTTTTCTCCAAATAAATTTTAAATTCAACTGAAAAGTTTTTATTGAGGCTTTATACTCTACTCCAGGACTGGTGCTCGCCTAGAAGAGAGAGAGAGAGAAATTCTCATGGAGATATAAGACCCAACCGAGAATTGGTATAATATATGTACACGAACCTGTTTGTTGGGGGGATATGGTACTCACTCTCGCCTTTCTTGCTTCATTGCCACAACCATTTAGAGATTCTCCATTGAACTACATTCTACGTACCGTACATTTTGGTAATCCTTGTTCCATGGCTTGACAGAAAGGACGGAAACGACGGAAAAAATTCTTTACTCCCCAACAAGTATAGGCACTCTACTTTTGTGAAAGCTTTAAAGAAGGATTTCAACTCGTACTACATTACCTACAGTACATAGCAGAGGAACCAAAATGTTTTCGAATTGTTTTTTACCATGTCATCAATGGATTTTTTAACTATATATACCATATACAGACAAAAAAAAAGTAAAAAAAACCCTTGGTCTCTATTCGAATACTCGACATAGAGTTCTAGTTCCCCTTAAAATCCTATAGGTATAAAGTCACATTAGATGAGAAAATTGGAAACACAGATACATTACTTTATTTTTGTTGTGCATACACAGTAGAGAGACTTGTGAGGAATGAGCTTAGAAAGTAAACGTGAAAATGTTTAGAGTACGACGGTAAAGCTAAGCAGAAATAATTTTCAGACCAAAAAAAAGAAGTAGGAGATAACTTTATCGATCGATAGATTGTTTTACGCAACTCATTTAATGATTAATGTGTGGTTACTACTGAATCCCATCTTTGTAAAACAGACACTTCCTTTCTCTGATACTGACTTAACTTTTTCCTTCTCTCTCTACTTTCCCCTTACCTCTTCATTCTTTGTGCACTTTTAAATTACCACTTTGATGGATTACTAAAAACATGGGATGGCTTGTGCATTCATAAGAATGGTAAGCATACGCTAATGTACATTAATGTACCATAACAACAACAACAAGCTACAAAATTTATTCCCAAAAAGACTTCCTTGTGCTACCCTATACTCTCCATTAAACAACATCTGCACAAGAGAAAGTCTAGACTAAAGTAAAAAAATAATAATTTTTTTTTTGAATAAAAAAACGGCTTACATTATCACCAACGGGAATCAAATCTAAAGGTTTCAAAGTACTCCGATCCCCCCGATTAGAACCAGCTGGTTGTCGGAATTTCAACTTGTCATCTACTGTACTGTCTGCAACATCACTGTAAAAAAAATAAATTCACAAAATTCTATTAAACATGTAAACATCATCAATAAAAATGAGTCAATTTTTCAATTTTAATTTCATATCTGTTTTAGACATGCATTAAATGAATGTACAATCTCAAAAATATTTTATATTAATTCCATTTAACCAATAAGCACATGTAACTTGATGTGCAAATCGAAAGGCAATAAAATTCCCTTCAAAATTGTTTGTACACTCAAGCAATGTTGAAAAAAAACTTTTTAAGTGCAAAAACTTGTTCAATAATTATTTACATAGAAGGCCAAGTAGCCACATGATATTCCCCGAACTTTTCACTTTCAAAAATTGAACTATGAAACTAATTAATTAGATTAAAGATTACTAAAAATAAATTCTCACTTTCTACAAAGCAAAATATTACTTTAGAATATTTCTAAAATACCAACGCTTTATTCAAATCCACAACTTGTATTCAAACCAACTGTAAATTTATCGTACATTAAAGCAAGAAAATTGTAGGACACAGTAAAATGACGCATCCACTTTGCATGCAATACACAACACAAAAGTGTGACTGCCTACGCTACGCACATATCAATTCCAACTATGCACACCCCTTACCTATAACTAAAGATGTCCCAAATGCACTTGATGTCTTATTTGACACTTTAAATGTTAATTCAGAACTTAAATGTAATTCAAGTAAAATGAATGGTATAAATTCACTACAATATAGTTTTATATAGCGTAGGTATATACACTCCAAGACTCACAAAAACGCGTAAAGATGAAGTATTTGATTCTAGATGCGTTAGTCAAATATAATAATTTTCAACTATATGACAGCCACAAAATCACAAAAAATTCTTTTCAAAGTAGAATAAGTACCACAATTCCAAAAAAGGTGAAAGTGCAAACACAGTTAAACGGAGGAGAAAGAAGAATCTTCTCGACTTTGAAACGACAGAATGGTGAGCTCTTCTGTAGGGGTACTCATACAGGAGGAAAGTGAGGAGAAAGAGAGAAAAAGAGAAAGTTGAATTCAGAGGGAGGGAGAGCAATGAAGTTTGATCTTGTGGGATGCGCAAACAGCAGTCGAGAGAGTATAGGGAGAAAGAGCCATCCTTGCATGCTAAGCTATGTGACTTTGATATAAATTGTGATAACCGACAACAAGACCAGACAAAAGACATTACGAAAGACATTTCGGTTCTGAATTCCTGAGTTTCAAATTTAAAGTATAACCAGGGCAGTAATATGACAACCAAAAGTTTTCAAAACTTTTTTTTACCCGCGTCAAGTCATTCATTAAAAATGAGCAAATTTCCTCAACACTCTCTATCTCTGATTCTAAAAAATTTTGGTCACCTACTCAAAACAAATTATGCGTATAAAATTTTGACTACAACTCTTTGCAATTTATATCAACTACTCAAAAAAAACTCATACACACAGTCAGGCCATGGTTATTTAATTCAAATAGAAAGTTTAAATGTAATAAAAATAAACCAAGTTCTAGATACACATGTATATACACAGTTCAGCAATATAACAAGGAATATATCTATATATATTTAAGTGTTACAATTTTGTAGTATACTACAAAGACTAAAAAATTCGTACGATCCGTATATATTCTGCTTTTACTTTCTGTATAAAGTTGTCACTGGTCGTGAGGGTTCAGGGGGGTGTAAAAAATCATGTAATAAAGAGACAAGGAACAACAACATCGTGATGGGATTTCCTCCTCGAATACTATTGGACTTTTAGCATGGAAATAATAAGAAACACGTCCCCGACAAGAATACATTTCCAATTTTTGTTACTTACTTACATATACCTATAGGCTTTACAATCTAACACTGTACATATTGTACAGTTACAATAGTTTCTCTCTCTCTCTCTCTCTCTCTCTCTCTCTCTCTCTCTCTCTCTATCTATCTGTCTAGTACGTACTCAGAATGAATCGTAATACAATGTAAGTCAACGTCGTTGAAAATACAGTTGGATATCCATGGAATTTTCATTGATCGTATCGTCGTCGTAACTATTACGGTTGAATGGATGGTGAAAAGTCAAACTTAAAGATTTTCACTCCCATTGTACATTCCCATGTACATGTACACTCTACATTGTATACGTACCCATGAAGATTGACTAGCCACTTGAAAATTCCAGAATCCTCCTCTCATTTTGTAATAAAAGAACAACTTCAAGGAAAACAAATTGTCCAAAATTTTGTTTACATAATTCACACATTTTTGACAATAAAGAAATTTTTACAATTGAAGAAATTAAAATTCCTTGTAGTACAAAATGTATATTGATATTTTTTTTTTTAAAAAAAATAAAAAAAACAATATTCCATACATATCTTTGATCCTTGACTTTTTCATTTCACTTTTCTTTTTTTTTATCGTATACACATGGAGGTCAGAAAAACATACCTCAAATGTAATATGACGTACTCAATTTATTTATTACATGCTTTCTGGACTACCCTTTCACGAGAGAGAGACTCGTTCCTTCCTCAAATCGATGTTTAAAAGAATTGAGGCAAGGAAGAGTGGAGAGAGAAAACGATTCACTTCTTTCGCCTTCATTTCTAAAGGGAAAAAAAGAAGAGAGAGAGAGAGAGATTCCAATGTTTTTTTCGATATAAATATATAACATTTTCTTCAGAATGTTACTCCCATGTAATACTACATGGGTACCACCACAAGGATAGTAAAGACGGAAACGAGATTGAATCGAATAGAGAAATATTCTTTTTTCTTTCCTTATTTTCAGACAACCCAAAAATATCAAAACACATGAAGCAAGTCAAAGCGATTTCCTGTGGTTTTTCTCTTCACAATAATTGCTTATATCAGCACTATTCTAACATGAATAGAATAAATACATAACAGCTACTCAGATACATGACTACAGATATATCCATAATCGACGAACCAAGGTATATTTCTGTATTCATAAACAAAATAGGAATTCATGGTTTCCTGGAATTGTAGTAACTAAACTTTTCCTTATTTAATCTACACAATATAAGAACTCATGGTAGCGCATACATGTACAATACAGGACACGTATACGCTACGCAGTTTCAAACAAGTTTTAGTTGGTGGTCCCTACGTTCACGCGATACAAGAATTTATTCTACGTGTCTGTCATCATTTCCTCTTAACTAACTAGTGTCGTCTTTGGAGTGCCCTTGTAAATTTCTCTTCAAGTATACAACGTTAATTCAATTGGTTAGTACATCCAAACTATCCCAAACTGTGAAGAAAAAAACGAGTCCTTTGAATGGCCAACAGACACATAATTGGGAGACTCTACAAAAAAAACCTTCAAACTATTACACAAGCACTATACTTACCTCTCCAACGTTACGTTGTCTATTCATGTAGTAAATTTAAATCTTGTGGAAAAAGGAGCGACAAAAAAAACGTCTCAATATACCTGTGCCTTTTACGTGATCATGAACACAGTCACAAGACAGACATCAAACTGAATTGACGTTCAAAATCTTATAAATTCACGAGGAACAATTTTTGCTCGTTGCCTTCTGGAAGAAAAACCAATGTTGGACAAGCAACAGCCAATCTAGATATTCCCCTTTTGAAAAGGGCTTTTTCAGTATGCACTGAACGACATTGCGAATTCAAAATGCCTGGAGCTGCCGCGGGCCTATACCTATATAAATAAGTTCAAAACTATCCTCAGATACTTTGGATACGTGCATTCAACGAAGAGAGAGAGAATCACAACTCGTAACTAATAGTGTATACATAGGTCATTCCTTTTCACCAGAACACACACGCAGGTTCGCAAAAACCGTATGCCTTTTTTCTAGTTCATTTGATTTCAATCCAGATTCTACTTTTATTTACTCATGATTAGACTTTTGTCTGTTTGTCTGTTCTTCCCTATTTCCCGTAATTGTTAATTCAATATAATTCAGGTAATAAATAAATATATTCAATTGAAAATCGTGGAGAAAAAAAACAAGGTAAACTTCTTATTTACATTTTTTTTAAAAAAATATCTGACTTGTCTGATAAATTCAAAATATTACTATTTTGCCACCATGCTTCAAATAAAATAAATTACAAATGTCTGTAATTTTGTGTCTAACTTTACAACATGTATTGATCTACAGTGGCTGCACTTCATTTCGAAAGCCTTGAAAAAAAAATTCAACGAAAGGCTTCCAAAACGAAATAGACTAAAAAAAGAAACCAAATTGAGAAATGCATAATATAAACCATAATGCTAAAAATAATTGAAATTCTCATAAATTTCTAAAACTTGACTTTTAAGTACAGATGGGGTAGTCATATTTTGATTATGATAAGATGAAATGATCATTATTTGATTAGCTTTAGGTTAGGTAGAGGACGAGTTGCATTATTTATTTTAAACAGATGTCTGTAGACCACCTGCAATGCGTTACGTATTATGCTTTTTTAAAAAATTTAGTGCAAACTTCCTTACCATTTCTAAATCGATTATATTTTTGAATACTCCTAGCAGTGAGAGTAGAGGAGCACATCTGTACTTAAATGCACATGAGATATAAATATATGATATTAGATAGTAGTAGTAAAGATTTGCAAAATGTGATAGATGCATAGATGCTCATTGATATCTGAAGGTACGTCTCATGTTAGTCATCTTCTTTTATCCATAGTTTTATCACTGTATAAGCTGGAAAAACTTTTAAAGACAATAACATTTTTTTTACTCGTCTCATGTTGATGCTTTGACTCTGACAATCTTTATGAAGCTGTAAAAGAGTATTAAGTTATATCCCATGTGCGTACCTGAAAATTTGAACGTTTCCTTCATTTAAAGACATGAAATGACTTTCCATCCCCATTTTACTGTTAACATGCGGTAATTTCAAAAAATTTCACTACCCCTACACCAACTTTATTTCATTCTAAATAAAAAGTATTTTCCTCTAGCTTTATTTGAGAGAGAAAAAAACAAAGAAAAATAAAGTTAAACGTAAAATATAGCTGGAATTTATTTTATGACTCTAAAAGTCAAGTGGAAAACATGAACTGACTCAAATAATGGAAAACTAGTCAAGATTTTAATGGGATTGGAATAAAATTTTACTCTTTGTTGGACATCAACATGAACTACAGTACATACCATGGAGGACATGTACTGTCTTGTGTGTAATTTATTCAATTAAGGGACATACAATAAAGAAACATGGGGATGCTATCACACAAGTCTCATAAAAATAAAGACGCAATTTCCCAATCCATTGTTAAAAAATTTAAAAAATGAAATGACCACAACATCAGCCAAATTCACTAGTGAGCAAAAAAAACTTTTCCCTCTCCCTATCCCTCCCCATTGTTTATACTGAATCTATGAGGAAAAAACTCTCTACGCACGCCACCCTTCCTGATACATTTTAACATAAATAATGCATAAGAACGAAAAGCAACAAAATAGACGAAAATAAAATTCAAGTAAGCCCAATAGGCATAAATGTAAACGGAGTACATGTACAATGTACAAGTATTAGATTTTATATGGAAACAAAATATATACAACCTAGTCTTCCACTACAACTACCTACTACAGATATTCTGGAATTGAACTACCCTCGTCCCATTCCCTCCTTTTCCAGTCTTATTCGACAATGAGAACAGAAACACAGAGCCATACACTAGATGTAACATAGGACAAAAAAATGTAGTACAAGAAACATGTACAGAGAAACAGTGACTATTTTCAAGACATCAGTTTCTGACGACATGGCTGAGCTGAAGTTCCACTAGTTGGTGAAAGAGAGAGAGAGAGAGTAAATGTATAAATTTTTACTTTCACCCTGGATATGGGGGTCTTCAGCCCGGTCGGTCGTCTAAGATCTATGTGTAGTGAATAGTAGTGAGTCAGAAGTGTCATTTCATAGCCTCTAGAGTCAACTTTTGGATGATTCCATCGTCTTGTAACAAATGGTCACACGACGACTGAATGACAACTGAATCCAATATCACCGACCTGTTTTTTTTCTCGTCTTGGCTTTAGACAGCTTACTCTCGATTTCGACCTCCTCCTCGTTCCTCCTTCAACATTATGCTTTCTCTCTGCCTCAACTCCTATTTCTCTCATTTTATCTTTACTTCCACTTACGTACTTATGTAGGTACAGTGTACAGTACAGTATGTAAGACTAGTGTGTGTGCGTGTGCTCCTCACAAACGACTCGTTCTCTTCTTTATACCATACTACTTGAGTTGTCTTTTCTTTTTGGTGACTTTATAACTTTCTCCAACTCAAGCAACTGCAACATAACCAACCAAAAAAAGACAACTACAAGATTCCCTTTTTTTCCCTCTGACTTTCTCTCTCTCTCTCTCCCTCTCCCATCCTTATCTCCTCGATCAGACACTTCTACCCACCAGTCTTATTTTTGTAGCTAACTAACTAGATAACAGACACACACACACACAAAAGTCTGAATCTGTCCTGTCTCTATCTTGATCTTGCAAACATAAGCTCTCCATCTCAGGATGTCATTCCGTTTCAATCTCTTGTATATACTCAAAGTTTTGCTTACATTAGTATTTCAGAGCAAGACCAAGGAAAAGAAAAGTCACCCATCCAGAAAGAAGCTAAAAGAGAAAAAAAAACCTTCTAGCTCAGTATCATAGTCATTCCATAACAAGGAAGAAAGAAAGTATACCTGAAGACCTACTGAGAACTAAACTAATAGAAAATGAGGATTTTCTTCTTATCAACTTACGCAGTAACACAACCCAAGGTTTAGAGACAAAGCTCTGGCTTACATAAACAGCTACTTCAATTTGAACTCGACAAAAAAAATTTGTTAAAGGGCATCCAAGGGTATCGGACAAGAGAGAGAGAGTGGGTGAAAGTAGCTGTTTCATGTCTAATGAATGTTTAAATTTAACCTGATTTTAGATTGAAAATCAGTTAAAATCATACATGTATGAACAAAAAAATATTTAAAAAAATTCTTTCATTAAAAATACACATGATTAAATTCAATATAAATTAATTTAGTTGAACCTTAAACTTAATTCAAATTAATATAAAGATGCTGAATTTTATGCACGTGTCAGTGGGGTATGACATAAAATTATTTAAGTCTTTTTTTACTGTTTCCTCTGAGTGAGAAATTCCAAAGACAAAAAAAAGAAAGAAATTTCTCTCGTTTCAATTACTGACATTCTCGTTTGTGTTGTAATATAATGTGTAGAAATAAAAGACATTTCTGAGATTTCATGGTACAGTTGAGACTCTTTCAACTTTTAGCAAGTACTATCTGTTCTATATATATATAATTAATTCTGTGTCAGAAAAGTGATTTCCAAGAGAAAAAAAAATTAGGAGCTAGCAAAAAGATCAAAAGCCTCTTCTTTCCCATACATTGAGTTTTAAAATGGGAAGAGACTTGGCGTAAAAGAAAATAAGAAAAGCAATAATGGGGAGTCATGTAGGAGAGACTACTAGGAGAATTTAAGTAAAAAAAATCCAGTGTCATTCGACTCACATTAGACGACGCCAAAAAGGGAAACTGGAGGAATCCAATGGGGAAAAGACTTTCCACTAGTTACGAGTGTATACTTGTACATATGTATAACCATGGCTATACAAAGAGAGAGAGGGGGCGAGAAAGCAAGTGGAAAGAAACAGTAGCACAAAAGAAATAGACGAGAGAAAATTTTCTCCATGTAAGTGAGTTAGGCATGACAATCAAGAACCAACATCTGAGTGAAAAACGAAACTTCTGAATAAGGCACAATACAGAATATTATTACATCTATATACGTATACATGTCTCCCTCTTCAAATCATGGGTTTTCTTTTTCGATAGTAAAAGAACAACTCGAATGAATACGTTTCTGAAGAAAGTAGCAGGAATGTGGAAAGACAGAAAAGAAAAAGAATTTAGGATCAACTTGAAATGGATACTAGAAAGGCATTGTACCGTACAGTAAACGAAGAGACAAAAACCCTTCAAATTGGCTAAAAGCGATCGCACAATGAGCAATAGTTGTCACTTGAATGGAGACATTAAATGTCATCATTGGTTGAAACTTAAATGTTCCCTCATCTCTCTATCTCTCCAACAACAACCATTGTACACATTTTGTATAGACTTGGTTTTGTAATTTCATAGTCTTATTTTAACTGTACACAATCTATTGAATATTATTATTATTGGTACTAAATACTAAATAGGTCTTTTGTCCAACTAGTTGAATACAACATCATTAAAATTAAGTTGTAAAAATATTTTCCTCGTATTATTACTGTACAAAAACAAGTTTCTTAGTTTAAAATTTATGAACTAGAAATATTGTTGCTTCCTTTTATCTCTAAGTCCTTTTTCCTATTTAAAAAAAGACAATCATCCCATTCATTCTATACACACAAATACTGATGGTGTATAAAAGTATTTGTAAAGTAAACTTAAATGATTCACTTTATTTCTAATGACCTGTTCAATTTCTTGCAAACAATCAATGAGAGAGAGAGTTTATCCAGGTAGAGATGCATACAAGTTCTTGACTGTTGAGAGTTCAATTGGTGTATCACTAATCGTTAAAAAACCTTGACGTACATAAATTCTCTTGTTTAACTGAAACTTGGCACGAAAGAAAACAAAGTTAAAGTTTACAAATAAGGAAGGAAAAGTCTAATATGAAAAGTCTACCAATAACAAAAAAAACCTAGACACCCGCAACCATCAACAAAATGATGAGACCGTGGCGGTGGTTTTCCCTACTCACTCGTTCCTCAAGAAAGTACCTATGCAATTCGCTAACTTCTTCCACTTTCCTTTCCACTTTCTCTCTCTCTCTCACTTTAGAACACAAGTGTCCTCTACCTCTTACACACTTTCTCTCTCTCTCTCAAGTCTAGCTTAAATTTATGACATTCCCTACAATGAAATTGAATGCGTGAGTCTACCTAACGCTTTCTTTTAGACCTAAACTTTCTTGCATAGGCCCTTGAGAACACAATAAGTTCAAGAACCTCTGCTGGATAGAATGAGGATACGCCACATACATGAGATAATGTAATAAGCAGTAACGTCAAAAGTGTTCATCACACTTCTGAAAGATGGTATTTTTCTCTCTCCCATGTATTTTCAAGGGACAACACATTTTTTTCTTTACGTTCACGTGAACAAACAAATACTACATGTATAGTCTCCATTATATACGCATTTATATAGAGAGAAAGAAATATACTTGTTATATGTAGTATATTTTGTCTCACCTTGAAACTTAGTTTATTTTATTTCAGTGTCAAATAATACAGTTACATACAAGCTGGTTTTTAAATGCGGACACTCTAGCAGTCATCAAAATACAGAGTTCCAAGCCGATAATACATAGCATAATTGTTAATAACATTAATTTTCAATACAAAGAACAAAATACAAGTATAATTAAGGCGCTTTATATTAATATACTGTTATAGGTTCCCTTGAAGTAAGTTGAAGTCATAAATATGTAGTAAAGTTTTAATAAAAAAAATTAAATCTATTAAACGATAATTCGGTACACGTCTAATATGTCATCACGGTGCAAGCTATGGGTATAGTATGTGATCTCAAAACGTTAAAAAAGTGATCTCACTTTCAACATTGGTCTACCATGTGATCTCTGTCCATAATCTGTAGTCGTACCTTGATATGTAATTAATAGTCCATAGGATATGTCATTTTGTTTATTCTCAGAATTATTTGCTCGTATTTTATGTGAATAACAAATTATCATACACTATCCGTGATAGCCTATCACAAATGAAGTCATGCAAATTGAAAACAATTTTTAACTTACAATGATCTCAATGCAAAGAGCAGTATTATACTTTTTGCTATGCCAAATTGTATAAGTGTTTTAGTGGGCCAATAAGATCAAATGAAGATTAAAGTGCATTTCAGTTTCAAAACAAAAAAAAACTAGTAACAATGAACTTGAGACAAATGCAACCACTTTAGAGCAAAGGCACTCATAAAGTCACCAAAAATTTTACTTTCACCATCTTTTTTGGTATAAGCTCACGTTTAGATCACACGTTAAATCACGACAGACAAAAATGACATCACTAGTTTTAGAAATCACATATTGTGCCAATAGCTAAGCGAGATCACCTGAGATCACATCCTAGACGTGCACCGATAATTCTTTAGGTCTTAAACTAACAAGTAACTTATTGCACAAAGTTATCGCATTAAAATGAAAACTTTTGACGTAAGAATTGTCAAGTCTTTACCCCATTTTACTTTCTTTTATATATCGAACTTAAAAACTAAAATTGCCAATACTGAATATTTGCGTCTTTTTTTCTACAAGCCTCAACAAAGACAAACGTACTATATACAAAAAATTTAGAGTTAATTTATAGTGGTAAAAGTAAAGTTTTTTAGTACATTATTATTTTTGTCATGGGGTTAGTTTTATTTTTGATTATTCTTTTTGAGTTTGATATGTATTTTTAAAAGCGACAATACGGGAAGAGGCAACCAAAAAGGATGGAAAAGACTGACCTTTGTTTTGGAGTTCTCGAATTATTTCCCAATTTGTTACTGTTATCAGTATTCAAACTATTTGTGGCTTGTGAGGAGTCAAAGTCGAGCCTTTTTGTCAGAGGTTGTTTTGAGGTTTGTGAGATGAGAGAAGCGTCGGAGAATCCTGTCGTACTAACGGAAGTGTCAATATTCGATTGATCTGTTTTTTCTGTTCTCTCAGTGATTCGCGACAGTTCCAAAGCATAACTACTCGGTCCTACAGACTCTGGAGTTTTATTTTTGGTGTGAGTTTGAGGGAGAAGAGGTGAAGCTGGAGAATATGATTGTCGAACAATAGGTGAAACGATAGGTGAAGTTGCAAATTTTGGAGCAAGGCGATGGTCACCACTACTAGCCATGGGTGACTCTTCAGGTAACTCACCAACAGTAGAATTATTTAAACTGGTTTCTGATTTCCCAGCTGAAAATTAATATGACAATAAATTCATTAGTGGTGGAAAAAGCAACACAAATATGAGAAAATTGTTGATATGAATTATTAAATTAAAAATGTCAATAAATTATGTTATATTATTAGTAATTAGATACTTTAGCACCACGAAATAAATTACATTTAAAATATTACTAGACGTACATGCAACAACGTTTAAATGACAGTAAAATTAAATGATTAATTTAAGCACATTTTTTTTGTTTCTTACATAACATCCCCCCGATGAAATTCGACAAAGAGCCAAACAAGTTTTTAACTACAATATGTTAAGCAGAACATAAACAAGCTTAAACGTAGTAAAAAGCAAAAAAATACTTGATACTTGTTAATTTTTACACATCATACTTTCAACATTCTATACATCCACAAAAAAAACAAAAATGAAAAGTCTTTTAAAAAAGAAAAGAGAGTAAAGAAGTTTACCTGGACTCTCAGGATTTTCGCTCAGACTATTGATAAGACTATCCTAAAAAAGAAATAAAGACATAATGTTGAGAAATATGTTGATTGAAAATACTGACAAATTTTTTTTAGAAATAATTTTGGATAAAGTAAAAAAAACTTACAATCTGTGTGGTCAAGTTTGAAACTTCACTCATTTTTCGTCTGTCAGATGCTACAAGTAGTCCTGTAATGTCAATATTGTGTTTATGAAAATAAAATAAAGTCATTCATGATTATGGTTTTGAAAAGAAATTTACCCTCATCTTCACCCTCCAAATCCTCCAAATGCGCGATGTCACTGGTATTAGCGGAGCTCATAAGACTAGCCAAACTTTGCATGTCCTCGTCTCTATATATTTACACAAAATAGTAGTATAAATAAACAATAATGGAACCAAAAGTCTCGCACGTTTTGTATATATGTTTGACACGAATATATAAATAGCCTTACGTTGCTTTTCCCTCTCGAATAAAACATGATGATACAGTAAATCTGATTGAAGCAGAAACAATTTTTTTGGTCAAAATCTTCATGTTGAGTTCAGAGGTTTTTTGAGTAGGAACGTCGAAAGCATAGTCCTTGACGTTAATGGCACAGGAAGCAAGAGGTCGAGGCTTCCCCGTCGAAGTCTACAATAATATTCGTTGTACATGTTTAAATTCCATTTAGCCACAAACCATCAAACCACAACTACATATACTTACAAGTTGTATAAATACTCAAGTTATACTTATAATGACAATACGCAAGATATATTTATATAAAAACAAATTTCATGAAACACTAACTGAATAGTCTTCGACGGTGAGATTCCAATCTTTATCTTCATATTCCAAAGTACGAGGATCTTTGAAAATGGTCACAGCAATCTAAACACATTACCAATGAATTGAATAATCATATGCTTAATTAAGTCAAATTGTACTTCATAAACAAATACTTTTATTACTCATTATTTTAATCCCGTAAATAATTGATTTACCTCTTTGCTTTCTGGTACTGGCCAAACGACAAGACCCTTGAGAGGATTCTACATATAAGAGATTACAAAATGACATTAATCAATGTATACATTTAAAACTGACATACTAACTGGTAATAAAATTTAACTATAAGACATAATTTTTAATAGTTTGCATATTTAATTTTTTTTATGAATAATTTACTTTCATTGATGGTTCCCACAATCGTGGCTCGACAGGCACTCGTCTGTTTCGTCTCGATAATGTTAAACCAAGTTTTCTTGGTTGCCTTCAATAAAAAAACATAACATACATTAACATTGTTAATTTAACAACACTTGATCAAAATTCCAAAATGATCATGCATAATATTAGTAGAGGTGGACAAAGGAAGGAAAGGGTCATGATTTGATGACAATTGAAGGAATGACATATTAAAAATGACTCACCATTTTGTCGTTGCTTCTAAATGAAGTTCTTCAAAAGATATGATGAGATTAAATTTTGCAGCACGTTTATTGACTCTTTGTAACCTTTTCCATACTGAACTCATTGTTTCTTCAAGTTCAGAAAGAAGAACAGACTGTTCTGAACAGTATAAAGGATAGAAAAAAATAAAAATCTACCAGTCCAATTATTGTAAAAATGATGACAAGCGTAAAATAGTTCAAAGTACACTATTTAGAATCTTGACTTGTCAAGAGAGTCCGAGAGAATGAGGAAACTTTTTCCATAATATTTTTCAAAGCTCGACAACTTTGAATTTATGTCCCTCACGGGTTTTTTCCCCGGGAGTTTTTTGACCCAACTCAAGTTAGTTATTAGTTAAAGTCTTTAAAGTTAACGCTGACGAAACACTGGAATGATTAACCAAGTTGACTCTCCTTTTGTTTACAGATGTAGGCGGTATTTAATATGAGCTATGAAGTTGTGTGTCTTGGGGACCACCCCGAACTCATTGAACAATGTGCGAATCTATTGAATAGCCAATGGCCTAAAAGCCTTAGTTCGAGGTAAACAAATATTATTATTATTTATTATGCAAATCTTAGCACTTTTTGCAAGTGTTGCATAAATTATGTTTAATGTATGATTTAGATTGAGGAGCCTGAAACAAACTAGAAATGAAGAATGTCCCTTCCCAACATCATTATTACTGATTCAAAAGACTAATGGGGACATTTCCGTCATAGGTCATAGTAAAATTCTACCGGTGCCTCATAGTACGGATGCTTGCTTTGTTGAGTCAGTGGTCATAGAGTCAAAATTAAGAAATAAAGGACTTGGAAGGATCATTATGGAAGGGACAGAAAATTTTGTCAAAAGAAAAGGAGTCAAAGCAGTCCATTTAACTACTCATGATCAAGAGGGATTTTATAGAAAACTTGGTTATGAATTAAGCGAGCCTATTGTCGTCTATGGTGGAATTTCATCAAATTTACAAAAATTCATTGAAACTCATGAAAATTACCACCAACCTATAAAAATTGCTTGTCCTGAACAAAAATACCAAAATAACAATAATTGTCAAACAACTAGTCCATCATTACCACCACCACCTCCTCCTCCCCCTCCAGTTCTTCCAGTTGATAATAATAATGTATTGGCAGAGAAAAAGGTTTACATGGTCAAATATTTAATAGAAACATGACTTTTTTCTACTTTAATTGCATGGCACCCTGACATACCTCACTACCAATTTGGCAATGCCAAGTGTATAATTATCATGTACATATCGATATAACGCCTTAAACGAAATATTAAATACCTTATGGAATTTTTAAAGTTAATGTAACAGGTTGACAATTGAATAAAATGATCTTAAGAAATAAATAAAAAACGGGCTGTTTTCATTTTTTTAAAAATCTGACGACTCCCGCATTTACACCCGGTGGATTCTTCACAATGGAAATGAATTAAGTTTTCCACTTAGATTTGTATTAAAGTGTGATTATTTAATAATAAAGCTTGTTGCCGTTAAGTTTGTTCGTCCGTCTGTGTTTTAGTAAGTCTGTCAATCAATAATTCTTTTATCACTATTATACCAGGGAAATGATGTGTTTTCATCTATGTGTACTCCATTTTCTTTGAAATTGGTTTTCCTTGTTTGTTACTTAATATACTTGTAAATCATAAGTATTTATAATTTAGTAAATAAGTACATCTTGTTTTAAACTTGACAGTATGAACATTGTGTCAAATCGAGTACGTCAGTGTTTACAATATGTACATATTATATAACTTTATACGGCTGTCATATTTTTCTTCTTGTACTCATTTTATTTTGATTTCAAATTTTTTATAGAACATGACTACGGATACCAAATGTGGACAATATGGCTCATTGACATCTGAAACTGTCATATCGGCAGACATGGCTATGAACGACGATGACTTGATTAGCAGTTCGACCGTAGAAGTTAAAGATCCATTAAAACCTGGAACACCGGAACCAGCCGAGTTTATACCCT
Organism: Arrhopalites spinosus; assembly: GCA_034700945.1. Classification (NCBI taxonomy): domain Eukaryota; kingdom Metazoa; phylum Arthropoda; class Collembola; order Symphypleona; family Arrhopalitidae; genus Arrhopalites; species Arrhopalites spinosus. The sequence goes on along the minus strand of JAQIVZ010000178.1, from coordinate 14,256 downwards.
TTGGATCTGATGACATTGCTGACATGAATGAATTCAATAATTCAGCTGGACCAAAACGAAATAAGAAAAAGGGCCGCTACTGGAAGGATAATGAGAATGAACCTGGTACTCGACCACCAAGAAAAGGCAAAAGACGTGCTGAAGATAATTTGAGTGGGGGTCGAAGTAAGTCGATTCATTAGTATCATATTGTGCATAAACAGAATTAAGATATTTGATTATTAATATATTTTAATTTTCTTTCCCTTTTATAGCAAAGACACCTAAAATTACACCGGATAAAACTGCTAGCTCGATTTTACATGAATTATGTCCAACATTGGAGTACATTTATGAAGGAATTGAGGGACGACCGGCACATGAGCCTTCTTTTACTGTTAAAGTGTTTTATCCTGTAAGTCATACCTGTACCATTTTTTAAATTACTTATTCTTTTAAATCACATTGTTGTCATTTTATTATGTATTGACAGTCTACAAATAAGGAGTACACTGCAACTGGAAGATCAAAGAAACTTGGAAAGAATAATGTGGCAGCAATGATTTTGGAAGACTTGGGTATCAGTATACCAAATCCTGAGGAATTTTCATCTCCTATTGTCCCACAATCTCAAAACATGAATATAGTCGAACCTCCTTTCCTCCATCCTCAACAATTGTTAGTCGAATAAACATACATATGATCATTTACCCTCATATTGATGGTTGGGAATTTTGACGATATTCTACCCTACAGAATTTAATGATTTTGACATAATTGTTTATAGAAAAAAATTGTATCTATGCTCTTGATTTTTTAAAAGTTATAGATACAAGATCTTTCATTAAATTCTGTAAATGGAAAATTTGAATTCTCAACCATCTTACTTGACAATTGTTGTAATCCGATTATTGTTAAATTCTTGTATGTATAGCATATGTTTTCCTTTGAATCCTTTTTCGTATAGGGATCCCGCACAAACTTTCCAGAAAATTGACTTTGCATCGGATGACGTCATGTTTGAGGAAGACTTTAACGCTATTTCCGGTACGCCCCAATATTTAGAAGAAACCCAACTATCGTACTATCGTAAGACACCACTTTGTACATATTTTTAGACATTTCTTGGATTCATTAAAAATTCATGCTTAAACATGTGGAGTACAAAATAACAAATTATTTCGAACATCATTCAAATGTGTATTTTTATTTTGAGTATTTTTAAAACAACATAACAATTAGCCATGTGTATATTATTATGCTTATTTATTAGCATCTAGTTTGTACTTACTAATAGAAGGTTCCTAGTATATTGTATAATGTGTCATAATCTATAAAACTAAACAATTCCCAACAGTTCGTAATTTGGATCCAAAAGTCCTCCAGCGGATCAGAAATATTCCAAATTTGGACAAAAATTCTTGCTTGGCTATAAATTCTTTGAACATGTCCCCAGAGCCGGCCATTTATCATTTTATTTCCGAAGATGGCCCACCACATGCAAAGACTTTCATATACAAGTTAAATTACTTGGGTTTGGAGTTTAATGGAAAAGGTACAAAATATGGCCCTACTTAATCGATGCTTATATTTAATGGTCATAATCAAAAATGTCAATAAATATATAATGTTCTTCTTTTGTTCTTCGTAAATCTTTAAAGGGAATAGTAAAAAGTTAGCAAAAGCAGATGCAGCAAGAAAATGTTTGAACCTCATTTTAACACAAACTGCACCCATGGATAACACACAAAGTGCTGAAATGATTCAAGATGGGCATCAAGACGATCCTTATGCACCAGAGTACAATGTACCTTTTAGTGATCATGTGTACAGGTAAAGAAGCTAGATGTTTAGAATAAGACATCATACATTATGATAATAATATGATGTACAAATTCCGTATTCAATTTCGTGATGCCTAACTTAATTTTTGTTTGGTTTATTTAAACGTGTTTTTAGTCTCGTGAACGAAAAATATGAACAGATTACGAGAGATGATCCAGAGCATGTCTCACAAAAAGTAATGGCTGGTATTGTGATGACATCCGGGCGACTGAGTAAGTAATTCATGTTCAAAAAGGGAAAATACTTGAGCTTTTGCAATATGAATGATTTCCTAATTTGAATCAACTTTGTTCATTTGTATTTCTATAGTTGAAACATCTCAAGTCATAGCTGTCTCAACGGGGACGAAATGCATTGAAGGAGATTCAATGTCTGAGCTTGGTCTTGCTTTAAATGATTGTCACGCGGAAATTTTGGCAACTCGCTGTTTACGAGACTATTTTTACTCACAGTTAGACTTGCTAATCAAATGTAGTGATAACAATGATTCCATATTTGAATTTGGAGAAGATTCTGTTGATGGAACTAAAAGATTCAAACTAAAGCCTGACATTAAATTTCATCTTTATATAAGTACTTCTCCTTGTGGAGACGCAAGGTATGCAATCAAACATTTTGTATAGTTAATCAAGTTTCCTAACTGACTTGTACCGATTTCAACTAAAGTACCGCAAAAAATGTTGTATTATATTAATCACTCGGATTTTCTTAATTTATAGAATATTCTCACCAAAAGGATTTGATGAAAACATTGAATTATCGTCTTCACCATCTGACTCTCATCCCAATAGAATCAATCGGGGACTTTTACGTGCTAAAATTGAAGCTGGAGAAGGAACCATTCCTGTTTTAAACCTAAACAAAGGTACATACTATGACTTTTGAGACATTGTTAAGTTATTCATTCGAACCACATGTCTTAACACATTCTATATCATGTCTTTTTAGGTCCACAAACATGGGATGCAATTTTGCAAGGAAATGCACTGAATACAATGTCATGTTCAGATAAAGTTTGTCGATGGAATGTCTTAGGGCTACAAGGGGCTTTATTATCAAATTTGATGGATCCAATTTATTACTCCTCAATTATTTTGGGCAGTTTACATCATCCCATTCATTTCCGAAGGTCAATTGATATACATGCAGTTGTTTACCATTTAAAGCTCTAGTTACCTAATGCATATGATTTATAAAATAATGATAATTCTTGATTTGGATTTTGTATTTTAAATAAAAATAATTTTATACAGAGCTGTCATCGGACGTATTGAAGATTTGGAAACTAAAGAACTACCTTTGGGATATAAAGTCAATAAACCCTATCTTTTGATGATCTCAAGTGAAGAACTTCGCCGTGTGAAGGTTAGATAAAATTTTTAATTTAGAAAAAATTATAATCACAATTATCAACTTGAGCTCCTAAAACCTACACACATACTTCTACATTACATACAAAGAATTAACTATTTTTTATTATTTTTATGTTCTTTGCCGTTGTCAAGAAATCTCCAAATCATGCAATTACATGGTGTATTTCTTGGAGTAGTCATGAAGTACTGAGTGCTGCAAAAGGTCGTGTCAAAGTTGGAAATGTTCCATCCCGTGTTAGTAAACGTCAGGCCTTTATGCGATTTCTCAACATTCTAAAATCCGATAAGCAGCGTTTAGAGAATTTCGTGACAGTGAGCTATGGTGATGCAAAGGGGCTTGCCCAAAGTTATCAAGTAAGTCTCTCAACATTTTATACTTTTTATTGTTTTAATGTCCAACAAAAGTTTTTCAACTTATCCTTTACATAAAATTTTAACATTCTAGGGAACAAAAGAGAAATTCAATAATCTAATGACTGAAGGAAATTTGGGCACATGGATTTCTAAACCAGCTGAGCAAGACTCCTTTGTAATAAACTAACCATGACCTACTAGAGTATGTAATGGAGTGGGGCTAAAAAATTGTCACTCCTGTCTGATTCATCCATAAAAATTCAGTCATAAGTGAAGTTAACTATAAGAGTCATTCGTTGCCATTACTAGAATTAAAATATATTGTCGATTTGATCTAAGTTAAATTTGGTATTCTTTTTATAAGGATAGTCACGTAATTTGAGTACACGAAATAGAAAATATGTTTATATTTGTGTTGATATCGGTGTTTACTATACTGTATAGACTACCTGTACAGATTTCTCACACAAAAATTCAATCAACAAGTCTATAAATTCTAAAATCTTGTGTGGAATAGTACATGTTCAATTTGTCATTAAATTTTTAGTTGGGAATTTTTGACCTTATATTTTATACAAATGAATCTAAATAAAATAATAATATATTAGAATGTTTGATACATGTATTTGATCTAAATGAATGGGTTTTCATGAATAAATTTTGACAACTTTCGTGTATCACGTCAAAACATTACTTTGAATATTTCATATAATTTTTTTTGTCAAAAGGAACTACAGTGTATTGTCATATTATCATGCTCACAATATTATATCTCTTTTGACATCATTTACGATGCATTTGAAAATAAGATCTTAAAACAAGACAAAAAAAACAAACTTTTTATACAATTCTCTATACCGTTTATAAGACATATAAGACTAAAACTTTATTCAAGCCAGAATATACCTCTGTGACATATTCTTTATCTTAAGTTTACACCTTTCCAAAAACCATCGTCAAAGACAACATGAAACTAAAATCTATACAAATACTTGTGAAAGAGATATGCAAACAAAGGATTTTAAATTTTTCCCAGTTGAAAACACTGTCAAATTAATTTATGGTAAATTAGGTAAATATATTGATAACCACACAAAAAAACTAAATCTTTAATATTTATAAGACCACCCTATAGTACATGTATTAAATATAATATTATAATAAATTTAACAATTATTTTATATTTCTTGTATTCGTAACCATTCTGAAATGTCAACGTCAATTCGTTGAGCAGTCAATGATTCACTGCCGTGAATTACACAATTATAAATGTTTTTGTATATATAATATATAACTAATATAACATATTGCTATTGTGATAAAGATTTGAAGAAGAGAATAAAGAAAAGTCTAAGAATTTGTTTGTAAGGTGAAACTTGTTTTCTTTTGTGTGTTTGTAAACAATTAGAATTGAATTATTTGAATTTAAAAAACTTCAACTTAGCGTAACGCAGCAGCTGCAGTATCGTCAACATCAATACCCAACATTCTTAAATCTTCCATATCATCCTCAACAGGTTTAGGATTTAATAAACTTGGCGGTGGTTGATCATACATGGATTTCATTGGATTTTCCACCATTTGAGGTATATTTTCACCTGGAGGTCCCTCATCCAATTCTTCATATACATTTGAAGTTCCATATGCTTCATAACCAGGCGGTGGTTGATACGTCCCGTATGCATTATAAGCAGTAACAGACGCATAATCTGTAAACAATACAAGTACATTTCCATGTAAATATAAACAGTTCAAGTCTCTGTAATAGAATTAGATAGAAGTGTAGATCCCCCTGTCAAAGTTGTTCCCTTTTACGTACTCCCGTGATAGAAAATGGATATTTGGAAATTGGAACGGCACGCCATCATTACACAGGGAATAGTGTACATGAATTGTTCAGTATACAGATTATAATACCATATACACATGTACAATCAAAAATTCTTTTCCTTTCTTTTGAAAAAATTGTTGATAAATGTAATATGCAATATTATAATTTTACCATTTTTGAGTCAACAAAAATGTGTCTACATTGTATACAGCAACAATAATAGCCTTACCATAGCTAGAACGAGTGCTTGCCGATCCAAATTTAAATGCTGGTGCATTTGCATTTTGTGGATTTGACTGACCCGTCTTTTCCGGAGCAGAATAGATGATGTCGAGAGCTTGTTGAAGGTCATCTGGTAGACCGGTCCCTGGACCTGGAGGCTCCCTTTCCATAACTTGTTTAGGAATTACATCTTCTACAGATGCAGACTTTTCGGCAACAGCTGAATGCATGTACATGGCCATTCCATCATGAGATCCATCATAACCATACCCACCTATAGTACCTCCTTCATAACCCATCATTGAATATCCTGTCATAGCATTGTCATTTGAAGCTGTCAATCTTGAATCTTCCATCATATGGTGAGCTTCAAACGTAGCCACTGCTGCTAATGGTGTTGATGATGACTCAGTGAAATAGTCTCCCACTGACTCTGACGTCTTTTTGACAGTCTCTGACTCTGGCGGTTTCTTGTCTCTCATACCCGCAGAAATAATAGGTTTTTTATATAGAGGCATTTTACCTATGATGGGCAGTTTTTTAACTGTCTCTTTTACTTCTGGAATGGCAGGCTTCTCTCGGTCTTTTCCTCCTCCCTTCTCCCGATCTCTCTCACCATCTCGATCCCTGTCACGACCAGGAGGAGACCTTCTTGGAGGAGAACGTCGTCGTACATCATCTCGTCTATTGTAACGATCACGGGACCTACTCCTTGACCTGGAATCTTCTCTAGACCTTGACCTCGACCTGAAAATATTACAAATTATAATATTTAATAGAATCAAAGAATTTCCTTCTTTCAAGACCAGTGCGGTCAATACAATATAATTGCACAATAATTACGCTTCAGACTGGTTTTAGGAAATTCCCCTTTCAAAGACTCAAGTCACGTTAGCAGTCTTTGCGTCTTTTTAAAACTGCATATTAGTTTCTGCTTCAAGGCAAAATTTTGGTCTGTGAAATATCAGACGCAATTCCAACCAACGACTCTCGTTACCTATAAAGTCAGTTTTTTCTACACACTGATGTACAACTATATTTTTCTGTTTTACTTGAACTGCAATACACATACATTTCATTGCAGCCCAAGTTGAAACAGTAAATGTATAATAATGTGGCATAAGTCTATGTATAATAATAGTGTAAATAACTAAAAGTAATGATAATAAATAAATATAAAAAATAATATATATAAAATGTCATTTATTATTTCTTTTATTAAGCTTACCGTCGTCTCCCACGATCCCGATTTCCTCCACCGCCACCGTAACGATTTCTGTCACGATCCCTTGGACCCGAAAAGGACATTTCAAGTCCATAACGACGATTTTCAGGAATACCTCCACCACCACCACCTCCTCCTCGACGACCTTGATCACGTTCTCGACTATTTCTTTCTTTTCCTCTAAGATCTGATTCTTTCTCTCGATCCCGAATACCACCAGAAGGAGCAAATTTTGAAGACTCACCTCCACTACTCTTTGCCGGCAACTCTTTATCTTTGACACCATGCTTTTGACGAAGAATTGCAGTAAATTTTTGTGGATCGATATCAATTTTAACTTTTTGTGGTTTTCCCATCCATTCATCCACAACTGCATCAACTTTTGAGGGTGGGTCAGTCTTGGCCATGAATACCGAACTTGATGAACGAGTTTCATCAGCTTTGACCATATTTCGCATTTGTATACGAAAACTCTTGGCGTTCTCATCAATATCAAAATCTCCATGAGTTGGTCGACTCTCCAACTTTGGACGTGGAGTCACTTCTTGATTCACAGCCTGGAAGTCTCTTCGACCTCTCGCCTTCTGTCGGTCACCATACCATTTGGATTCCCATTCTGGATGTTCTTCTAGAAAATTCTGTAGTGCACAATGAAGCATTAGTATAAACTTATTACAGTAGGAAACAAAAATTGATTGATAGAATTTGAAAGATTTTTAAAGCATAGTGATAGTACCAATATACATTGTGTGTATTTTTTAAATTTTTTTTAAATAAGACGGGATTCAATAGTCAATATTGAATACCAACTAGTTGCACCACATTTAGAAAAGCAGTAATAGACTGCAAACCCAAAAATAATTTATATCAATGAGGGAGAAGACGTTATATTTATGAAGAAGAACACTATACATCAAAGCAGAACGAACAAGAGAGGTTGACTATTAAAACAATAAACCCTTTGTTGTAATAATAATCGACCTCATGAAATTATTTATAAACATCCAAATATACAGTATAATTTAAAATTTATATTGCTGTTGTAAATTTAGTGGCTAACCAGGTAATTCGCATTATGTTCGTCACATTTAAGATGTTCTGTAGCACATTGATGGTCTCCCATGTAAGTACTGCAAATTCGACAATACCATCCTTGGACTGGAGAAAAAAACTGCATTCCTACAAATATTAAGAAAGACATGGTAAAAAATTAAATGTCATGCATTTTTTTAAATTAAAAAATATTGATTTCATAAACTTTTCCTGAAATCCAAATTACATAACGGGTAGTAAATATTTATATAGTAAATTGATAATTTGAATTTTAAATATATTTTGATGGTTTAGATGTATAGATTCTATACAAGTTGGCGCATCAAAACAAAGGGGCATTTTGATGCTTAAAATAGTCATAAAAACACCTTCATTCAAATCCTATTACAACGAGTATTATTATACAAGCATCTTGATTGAGTTGCATTTGATGAAATATTCATTAATTTTAATTTTTATATACCTTTAAAAGGCATCTTTTTTGCTCCCGGAGGTACCGGGGGGTCAGACTGATATCCACTCCTTTTGCGCCATGGTGTTTCTTCAATACCCAATTGCTACAATTTAAATTAAAAAGTAAGGTCATTACACGTGTACCTGTTTAACTATTATGTACCATTGTGCATGATAATAAAAATATTAACAATAGAGGTGAAGCTGTTATCATTTTTCTAACCTCAACTTGGGCATGATGATCATTTGTATGGAAATGATCCAACATGGCTTGAATCGTTTCAGGAAACTATAAAAAAATAAAATAAAAAACAATCACTGTGCATTCTACTATTAGGAAAATTAACAAGGAACTGGTAAAGTAAAATACATTAAACATTCATATGAATTATGATTATTCAATTTATGTATTGATTCAAAATGTAAAGAGGTTAGGTAATTGTCCAACATTGTGTGTATGAAAACAATTCGCCATTCGATACTTACCACATTACAAAGACGGCACCAGTGTTGTCCATTGTCAAAAAAATCATACTGTTCAACTTTTCTCGGAGCTGAGACCTATAAAATAAATAAAGTAAAAAAAAGATGCAAAACAAGGTTTCACATTTCACTGCACTTTATGTATACTTAAAGTCATTCGAATTGAACTGAAATATGTAAGAGAAAAAATACCATTTGTGGCTGTACACCAGATGAATGTTGACTCGGTTGATGACTTATTTTTGGAGGTGGTGGAGGTACAAGTGGAAATTTTGCCATATCACTACTTGTGTCAGATTTATTAGGTTGTATAATGTCATTTATTTTTGTCAAGACGATATGGATGGCTCTACATCTTCCACTTAATTCAAGCTACAAATTAACGAACATTTTGGTAAATTATTTGTTAGCCATTTCTAACTTTTATCTAGACTTGGATTATCCAGGTGTTAAAGAAATAATTTATAATTTATATTTTTTAGGTAGTAATCTTACCTGTAACTTTTTATTTTCGTCTACTAAATTAGCATCAGCTTTGGTCGCACGAAGTTCTTCCTCTTTTGTTCTCAGCAGGGCAATATTATTCTCCAACAAGTGCAACTTTGTAACATAATTATCTTTCTGTGCAAGCAGAGCTTTCTTTTGCTCAGCAGTCACGCCTTTTCCAGCCTTTTTACTCTTTTCCTTTCGATCTACAAACATTCAGACATCATTAATAAATTTTCAATATACGATGTGGGTAGTCACTCTTTAATTATTAGTAGAAGAAAAAAAACAGCAAAGAAAATATTGCTTACCTTCTTCCGAAGAACTATCAGAGGAATCACTTCGACGTTTCTAAGTAAAAAAAATTAAGTAAATAAGTAATTATAACATCTCTGAGGTCTGTAGCAATTAAATTAGTCAAATGTAACCTAATTTTTTTTGTACCGTTTTTCGTCTTCCTTTGGACCGGGAATCATCAGAACTATCTGATGACGAGGATGAGGATGAAGAAGATGAAGAACTACGTTGACGCCTTTTCTTTTTTTTCTTATCCTTTTTGCTTTTGGAGTCCACCGGAACGGCAGCATTAGGATTTGGAGGATTTAGTCCAGTCGGTGGAGCCGTTGGAACATAAGTAACCACTGCTGGTGGTGGTTGTGTAAATAAAGCTTGACCCCCTCCATACTCATTTTGTTGATGGTGATGATGTTGCTGTTGCTGTGGGTGATACATGTTATTATAATAGTCTTCAGCAGATAGGGACACTTCAGGTTGTTTTTGATATACTGGATTGGCTGACATAGGAAATTCATGACGGTCCAACATACTGCCACCCTCATAATGAACTGGTTGACCATTTGTGTGTTTTGGGGGTGGTTGACGAGCATACATGGCGTGCTCAGCAGCCGTCAATTGAATATTTGATTCTTGGGTCATTATATTAAGTTTTTGTGGAGTGTAAGTGGGTTCATACTGTTGCATGGGAGCAGATGAGCCAGAAACACTCTTTGGTTGATATTCTGATGGATCTTCACCCCTTGGAGGACTTTTTGCAGGAGTTCGACTACGAGATCGACTGTCAGACATACTTCTACTTCGACTACGACTATAACTTCGACTGTTACGTCTTCGACGTCTGTCTCTGTCCCTATCCCTTCCTCGATCATCATAGTCCTAATAGAAATTAATTTCAATAATTAAAGCAATGTAAAATAAGAAACGCATATAGATAAAAAAAATTTCTACAACAATAATAAAAAAAATTACCCTGTCTCTTCTGTTGTGATATTCATCATTGTCCCAATATCTTCTTGGGCGATAGCCTGGACCCCCTCGTCCTCCTCTGACACTTCCTCCACCTCCTCTTCCCCGAAAACTACCACCACCTCCTCCTCCTCGATAAGGCTGATCTCCCCCACGAGGGTTTGACATTTTCTATTTTTTACACTATCAATCCCCTCAAAATGTAAAAGAGTTCCTGAAATAATAATAAAAAGAACACATATTACGACTTGAAATTCCCAAAAAAAAAACAAAGATTAAATCTAAAATGAATTCATTGAATATAATTTTCGTACAATTGGTACAGTAGAATTATTTAGAAAATCTCCACCAAGTGTATAAACAAAGATCACTCGTTGTAAAGGCAATAATAACGATACTAATTTTAACAATCTTTGGAATATTCTTCATAATTTTTCCCAAGTAGCGGTTTTATGCGGTACGAGAGAAGCCACCTCTTGACAAATTTATATTCATAAAAGAAGTTGAAATCAACATAAAAAACCTAACCCGTTTAGATGACACGTCTATCAGAACTTTAGAGGAGAATTATGACTTACCAAAATAAAATTTAAAGATTAATTAAAGAGAAAAAAGAGAGACAAACTTCTTTTTTTGACTCCTTCTCAAAAATTATTTTCAGTTTGAAAATCGTCCCAAATGACATAACGACAGCTCGTCACCCAGAGTGCGCTCGTAGTACGGGCAAAAAAACTAATGTCACTGAAAAATAATTGTCAATTATAATAACAGTTTTAACAGCTTTATATTCAACAAAAAAATAATATTGATGTTTTCTACCTTTTGACATGTGTCTCACACAGTAGTAAAATTGTAGCTTACAAAAAAATGTCATAAGGACTTCTATAAATTGACTGAATACCGCCATTCAAACTCTAAATGTAAATTTAATTGTTCTTGAAAAGCATTAGCGTTTATGATTGACATCAATGTACACCATACTATTAAAACTATATATAAAAGTACTCTCTCTCAGAAAAAAAATATTATTCGACTTGTCACACACAAAGAGAAAGAGAAGGAAATGGCGGGCGCAAACTCCAATACCCGTAATTTTCATCAAATTTTATGATTCATGTACATAGTATGTCATGGTCTGGCGCCGGAAAAAACTTGCGATGTATTAAACCCCGAAAAAAACAAAAGAGAGAAAAGGGAATATATCTCTTTTATTCTTTATACTCTTGATATGGAATAGAAAAAACAACAATAATTGTTTCCCCTTTTTCTCTCCTCACCATACTTAAACCGGGAGTAGAAAATGTACAAAGTGTACAGACTCAACCAAAAAGAAATTGTATCGGGTTTAACTTGCTCGATGACAAATCTATAAATATGCAGGCAGGAGGAGGAGGTTTGTGTAAAATTCATATCAAATATACAACTCTTTTACATTTTCCTTTTTAACAGTTGCTTTTAGCATTTTTATGATGGTCAACTATTACTGTCAATATGACCCTGTTATATATTTAACCCCCCCCCCCTCTCATATAGGGCCAGGGGTATAGACAGTAAATAAAATACAAAATAAACTTATATGCTTTTTTTCTCATTTTTTTACAGTCTCAATAGTGGTTGCGTGCTATGAACGAAACGACAAGGAGCGTAGAATCAAGAGAATTGTGACTTTCCATTATACAACAGAGAGTTGGAGAGAGAGAAAGGGAGAAATTTTACGGGAGGAAAAACGAGGCAGGAAAGAGCTTCGAAGTGACTTTCACAAGATCGTTCTATCTACAACTTTCACCAACTGTGGCTCAAAAGTCTCCCCCCCTCTCTCTCTCTCTCTCCTGTGTGAATGTACAAACGATAGCTGGGAGAGCTGGGAGGTAGGACTAGAGCAGTGGGAGAAAGAGAGCCCGAGAAAGGCGTATATAAAGTGCCCGCTTTTACAGAGTTATCCTCAGACGACGCTGTGCAATAGGATGGTGAGTAGGTTCCAGACAGACGTCAGGATAAAAAAAGAGACAGGCAATAAAAAGAGAAATTTCACTCACTATTTGCTTGACGCACTTACTCTATGAGTCTCTGTCGTTAACAAGTTAAAAGGAAATAGTCTTACACTGTCCACCATACAAAAAAAGTGTTTTTATTCTCCCCCTCCACTTTTTTTCCCTTAAGAACCCAAACCACGAAATTGACATTTTCCATTCATTAGGTTTTCTCCAATCGATTTGAGTAGGAGAACAAAAGACAAGGCAAGTCAAAAAGACCTTCGTCTCTCTCTTGTGTACTACAAACATACCCACAGAGTGAGAGAGAAAGGTATATGTATATTACATACATTTATTTTACAAGTGTCTCACTTTTACCCCCATACTCATTATACCTATCAACATTAATGTGACTGGGGACAAGGACGGCCAAGACCGGAGAACGGACGACGTCAAAGTTACTGACTACAAAAAAAGTGAATGTGTATTATACAGCAGTCCTACAATAGTCAGAGGACCCAGTTTAATTTTCTTGTGTCCCGGTGTTTTTTGTGTTCTAAGTAGAATTGACGATAGAACCACATTCCGGTTGTACTAAAGAGACAAGAATCGAGTCTAGTGGGAGAAGAAAAGAACTTTGCTAAAAATAAAATTTGTGAAAACAATCTCGATAATGTACAATCAACAATAGGAGTACATACAAGTACACGGAGACAAGAAAAATAAAATTTCAAAAAAAAACCACCACCTTCTTGTCAACCTCAACTCATGTCCCTTCCTTCACCTTCCCACACAAACCGGACATGAGACGACAGGAAAAGAAATGATTAGAGAAATGTCAAGACATTGAGTTTTTTTTACATCATAAAATGTGTCATTGGATTTGACGTGACGCTTAATTTTCGTTTCATCTCAGTTTCTGTGTGCACATAGAAAAAAAGCGAGGGAGAAAAATATATTATTATTTATACACTAAAAACAAGATTGGAGGAAAATAGGTGATACTAAAAAAAATGTTTTTTTTGTCATCATCATCTCAAAATAAAAAAGGGAATGGCAAAATTTTTTTTTTCAAGAATTTGTTATTAAAGAAGATTGTCTCATCATCCTCGTCACATCAATTGGCTTGTAGCGTTATTCAACTCTGAACTGTAGATTTTTTTTCTACTACAAGTTTTTACTACAAGAGTAACAAGAAAGTATTGTAGTGTACAGAGTAACAATATTAAATATAAATATCTTGGTATTTCGTCCGTTTTTCTGTCTCTCTCTCTTCATTGCCTTGGTTTTGTTCATTCCCCCTTATCGCCTCTTTACACTATTTGAGCTCTGGGGAAATAATAACGCTGAAGGCTGCCTCAAGTTCCGATCTTGTTTCCACATGAATGTACTTTGACAATAAATAGCAAACTGTGCGATTGCTAGAGTAGAAGACTTTGAGAGGAAACTGAACGAAACGACAACAAGGAGGAGTTTCATCATCACACAAAAGTACAATATTGCAGAATGATGATGTCATCATAGTGTGTGTGTGGTTTTTTTTCTATCAGCTTTACTATTCATTGTCAATCTGTACTTGATTTTGGCAAAAAAAGAAAAAAATTTTTAGTTGTAACTTCCTTGTCCACCTTCCACCCCCTCTCTCTTGTATATATATATATATATATATATAAATATATATATATACAAAAAAAATAAAATATTATATAAAAAATA
>JAQIVZ010000177.1:0-95208 GCA_034700945.1 Arrhopalites spinosus | reverse complement strand
TAATAGGGTATGGAATTTTTTATTTTGGCCATTGTCCCACTATCAAACTCTTCTGAGACCTACACATCGTCAATAATACCTCAGGTAAACTTTTACCCTTTTTTCCCTCGCGGTCAAATCGGGAGAAACTTTTGACATAGCCTGTATATGTCTATATATCCCCTATAAATCCATATACATACATATATATCCCTATAGAATGAAATGAATCATGAATGACATGATTTTTGCATGATATTTCCCTATATGGTAATAAAAAAGGCTTTTTACAAATATATACATTTATTTACAAATTTTACAAAAAAATACAAAAAATTACATTTTTTTCAAAATTGAAACAAGAAAGAGATAGCCAGCGTCGGCCAAGATTTTTTTAACATTAAACACATTAGCCTCCTCACTCGCCAAGGGAAGTTGGGCAGTAAGACATATGAATTCAATCTCATTCTCAAAGTCTCTTGCAATAAGCTTTTCACACAAAAGGTCTTTCTCTGGCAAGTATGCTCTCTGTCTACATACACTTTCAATTATATTAAAATAAATGTACATTTCCTTGTTCAAGTAGTCTCTAGCCATTTTAACCTTGTGCAATAATCCTGCAATAGAGTCCTTATCCTCTACACATGACAAAAAATAATATACCAAACACACAAGATGTCCCATCTGAAAATGTCAACACTGCCATCTCGAAAAATGTCATCCAGGATGACAAAAAAACTGTCGCCAAATGTCATCAAACTCCAAAAAAATGTCACAAAAAGTATGGTCACATCTGATGACAAAAAAAATTATTCTTGTATCACTGCATCACTTTTAAACAAATTTGCATACTTGTCACATAGTTTTTTAATGAACTGTGAATTTGGACGATAATAATGTTGTCTATATCTCCTTTGTATCATCACTGCAGCAGTACTTTCACTCAACTTTCTCTCTTTCAGACATCTTTCATTGGGAAAAAAGATGACACACATTAAAATATCCAATTTTATTTAGCTTGTACTTGCATGCAAAAGGACAAAACTGAGTAGTAAGCATGTAAAAGCTCTTGTTTAAAATTTTCTTCAATTATATAAATTGCTATGCTACAGCATGCTGAAGGGAGTACAAGGTTAAAGGCCCCGTTCCCTTCAGCAGGCGCTCACATGGCTCATTCCCCAGTCTCCAACCCTACCCACGTGCTTCCATATCTTCAGCATTACGCCATTCTACAACATTACTTCCCACAACACACACCCCCACCTCATATACATAACAAAATCCCCATTCTACAACATTACTTCCCACAACACACACCCCCACCTCATATACATAATAAAATCCCCATTCTACAACATTACCCCCACCGCCATGTTATAACTCCATTTACCCCCCAGTGAATTCCATATGTACATACCATGTATAAGAGATACCCTCCCCCCCGCTCGGCCAGACTAATGGCGGATTATAGGTTATTGACATTCAACTTTTTTTTAGTGTTAGCCCATCTAACTTGAAAAATATTAGGGTGTTTCTTTGGTTAATCTTTAAGTGTATTTAAGAGGGAGAAAAAGTCTAAATAATATTAAAATAGTTGTAACTAACATCCATTAGGGATTGGAGACAAGGATTATTCATGACTTGACAGGTTGGGAAACAATTTATAATTTTCATGGAGAAAAACTTTTTTTATATATTTTGCAGAGAGAGAGAGAATTTTGTGAAGGGCGGGATGGTATGCATTTAATTTCATGGTTTTAACTCACATTAAACACGATACCGACTAGCAGTGTTCATCATGTGGTAGGTGTACCTTCAAACTATTTTTTTTCTCATTCTTGTCAACCCACCAAAGTCTTTCATCACCATCAGGAGAGCATAAAGAAATGTGTACAGCTTTTGTGGGATAAGACAAAAGCAGTGGTTAATCATGAACGGTTGCGCCATTTTTCTTGTTGGAGATAATGATTAAAAAATTCTGAGACAGGACAAAATGTGTGCCAAAAAAATGAAAAGAATCACAAAGACTTGTTGGTACTTTATCAATCTCAAGTCAATATACAGATGTATGTATATGTACATTCTTCAAGGCAAAAAAAGTCTTGGTGACAACTAATGGAGTAAAATGAAAGTCAGAGGAATGGAGAGGAACCGATTCGGTTGACACTTAGTTTAATTAAACTTGATTTGGATAATTTAACTTTTTATACACGTACGTCTAGGGACTATCCCGCACATTTTTATTATTATTTTTTTTAATTTGTAGGCTATAGCATACTTTAAAGTATTTTATTCTATATTAATCTCCATTATAGCAGTTACATTCATTTTTTTATTTTGAAAAATTGAAAATGTCAGTTTATTGTCTTTTGTAATTTTTTTTACATAAATTCATGGATGAGGTTGGACAAAAAAAATAATTTCAAGTTTATCCGAATTTTTCTCATTACTAACAATTTCCATTGATGAGATTTCTAGAGTCGGAAATATTTTTTTTCTTGAAGAATGTTCGTGTGAGGATAAAAAATGGACATGTTATTGATAAAGTTGATTACAACACATTTCTCGAGAGAGAGAGAGAGAGAGAGAGAGAGAGAGAGACGGATATAATCTTCAATCAGAATCGAGTTGATTACAGGTAGGCAGGTTGCATGCGTGTTCATTGAAACCTGTTAATAATTTCATGCAATACCTAACCTGGCAACAACACCGCTTTTGATATCAATGAGATTGACAGAATGACATGAAATGGCGATAGCCTTTAAGTATTGCCATCAGAAACGTGTATACTATTCTAACTAACTATTCTAGTCTGTATGTTTTAGAATTGTCTGCGAATAATTTGCTGGACGACAAATGACAAGGGACAGCATGGAAAACCTTTTAATAATAGGAATTTCTAATGAATTTTCTCCATCAAAATGAAATATAACTTTGGAAACCATCATCATCATAAACATCAAAATCCAACTATAAACTTTATGCTTTTGCAGTTATAAAGTCAAGTATCTGTAAATATCCATGGATAAATAATCAATGAAAATAATTTAAAACCACTCATAGATTTGAGACAAATGAATTAAAAAGTGAAATGATGATCATCATCATCATTTTTTTGGTTGAATAAATTTATAAATGTTTTATTTTCTTTATGATGATGTCTAGTTACTTTTAAAAAATGATGGATTTTTTTGGGTGATCATTCCTTGTTTTTTATTGGAAAATGAGGAATGAGCAAGTCTGGGAAATAATAATTGTAGCTTTTGTTGTCTCAACTTAGTTATTATTTTAATAACAAGTTGAGTAATATTCTTGTCAAGTTCATTCTGTCTTTGCAAATAAAATTGAGAGAGTGAAGAGCATTCAGACTTCTCAATTGTAAATTGTAATTTATAAAAGCTTTCCTTATTGACGCACATCATTTTCATATAATCGTGAAATAAAAAAATAAGAACAAAATTATTTTTGGTATCGAGTGTGGACCAAATCAAGTGGATTTCAATACATTTGTACATTCTTTGCATATCAAGAAGGAGGAGGGGGACTTTGGGATGGTTTGCAAAAGAGAATTTGCAAGACATTTGGAACATGAAACATTACGTGACACCATGTAAAAATGTGTATGTAGAATATTTCTTGAACAAATAGAAAAAAGTTTCTACGAATTGTGTACAGGTATGAGTATTTATGTACATATTCAAATGGCAAACTATAATTATTTTACCTAACCGGTTAGTAAGTCAAATTCTACTTTTTTTAAGATTCCATTTTCATCTTTTCATTACACAATTAATGAATGCATCTCTAGGCTCATTTTTTTGTTTTTTAAGAACATTTAATGCGTCATTTTTTCTTAGACATAATAGTATGCCATACATTTATATATGCACAAGATGGTACTTGGAATATTAGTCCATGTAAAAATAATGTATAAATGTAAACACACAACCGGAAATGATACTCGTCTTGACGTTGCACTGTTTCAATCAATCAATAATCACCTTGCATTTGTTTTTCTACAGGAAAATTTCAGACAATTTTTTTAATTCCTGCAACGTTGCAATAATCAATTAACAATAATGGAGGAGAGAGTAGGAGAAAAAATGTCATTCTATAAGCTTAAATTAATAGACACAGACTAAGAAACAATACTCAGAGGAAATGTTCATAATGTGTTATGAGGAGACAGATAGAGGCTAAAAAGTTAATTCCCTTGGGTGACCCATCATTTAATTTATATACTCCATAAAGTCAACTCCAATAAAAAGTCAAAAAGAGCTGACAAGAATTTTGATCTCAATCAATTACTCATTTCAGCCAAAAAAATTGGACCAGGTACACTTCTGAATTTCTTCAAAAACTCACTAGAAAAACGTTTTAAAATTGACCCTAATTAAGTAAGTTAAAAGCAGCCAAAACAATAAAATGACAGCATAAAAATAAATTGGCTACCAATTTAAAGCCAATCAAAGATCTCAGAGTATGAAAAATAAATTGAAAATTTATCTCATGGTTGACAATCAATACAGTCAAATATAATGTGCATGCCACATGACATTCCCAATATTTCAACAAATTTTTGTGAACAATGGAATTACAATTATAAATAAATCATTGATTAATCTAAAAATGTAAGCAAAAAAAAAAAACTGATTAATTTTCGTCTATCACGTCAATTGGGACAACATCATTCATGTAAATATGTACACCCATGAAGTTTAACAAGAGTTGAAATCAGACAAAAAAAACAGTATTGATAATTTACCTGTCAGATTAAGATAACATGTGATTCCCCTGTAACCCATATTGTTATTGTTAGTAGAATAGAAGAGAGTTACATAACAAAAATTCCTTTAGAGAATTGTTCATGTGTTAGATGAGGAAAAATAAAAAAAAAGGTAGAAAATTGGCTGGAATCGTCTAACAGTCTCCAGTAAGACTTACAGTAGACTCGGTCCAAATGGATGCCCCGCTTAAATAAATATTTGCACAATGTCCCAACCTCCAATCATACGACGAATAGTCCACATAGCCAGACTATCTCTGTACCTCCAAACCCCCCTTGTTTTTTTCTCTCTATTTTTTTTCTTGCAAACAATTCATTCTACAATCTATCTGTATAGAAACTGAGGCTTTATGTTAATGAAAGAGTTTGCCATCTACTCGATCCTCCCATCATCTTTTCCATCCCTCTCTCTCAATTTTACTTGGCTGGTTTTGTAGACAGTAAAAGTTTTTTCCTGTGAGTAATTTTGTGTGTGGATAGGAAGCCTTTCTTCTCAAGTCTCCAGTGACTTTCCCTCCCACTCCCACATCAAAGACTAACTATAGGCAAATGATGCATGGGGAAAAAATAAAATTGTTTGTGCAACAACAAAACTAAATTATCCCTCCTTTTTTTGTATCTTCCCACCATCCCACAGCTGAATTTTTTTGTGTCTGCAAATGTTCTACCTTTCTCCCACTATTATTGTCACTCTCAATTCCCTTTTTCATCCATTACCTGTGGCCATATCAATGTTGGCAGGTGACGTTTGAAGCAACTCGTCAATTCAACATAAAGTACAAATAAATATGGGATGGGGAGAAAAAATAATAAATGTACAGACAGAATGACATGAGGCACAATTTCTGGAATTTTTCTTTCATATTTAATTTGATTATCTCATTAAAAGCAATTCTTTTACTTGCAGACTGCAGACAATGACCCCACAAAGTATTTACGTGCATTGCATCGGTGATAATTATATTTTCTTGAAGATGAATAAATGGCTGTGACATAAAAAATAAATAAATGTGTCCTAATAATATCCAATGATTTATGACCAGTCCCTCGTGTTCATTTTGTCAGTTTTTCAATGGCTATTAAAGTTATTCACAAAGTCATTATGAAGCCATGCAATTCAAGATGGATTAGATACCCGTGACGTTCTCTCATGTGCCTTGTGTGTTATAATCTTATTATACTTCAAGTCATTTTGACATATATGTATATACATGTGTAGTCATACATTATATAAAAGTTTTGTAATATTAAAAGAGGAGGAGGGCAAAAAGAGGATGCCCACGCGGAAACTGTGGCCGGAATGCAACTCTTGCTTGTACATGTTTTTAACCATGTAACTCTTATTTAGCTCAATCCATAGCCATGGAGGAAAGCTTCCTTCCTGTGAAAGTGGAAAAAAAGAGATGAAAAAGTAAAAATTTCAAGATCAAGACTTAAACCCAAGGAGGAGGAAACCTTGTTGCAATTTTAAGGTCGTTCAACTACACAAACCGGAGTTTGAGCAAGTCTATTATGTCTCTTGTAGTCTTCTAAAGGGAAGGGGAGCAATCTAAAAAAACAGGACAAGACAGGAAACATAAATAAAGTTGAAATCGTTGGGATGGGTTCTGCCTCTTAAGATCTTTGTTCAGATTTCCCTTGGATCTTCACGCTCAAGAATTAATACAATCCTTGTTGTACTTTTCTACACAATAAAATATGAGACTTGACTATGGACACCATTTTCTAATGTTGGAGGTGAGCTGGGTTCATTTTAAATTTTTATTTTTCAACAAAATTAACTTTCTCCATATCCACTTTCACCAATAACTTTCATCAACAACTTTTTTTTTAGCCTCCAACTTTAAAACCAAAACCATTAAATTATGAATGTCATCTCGGTCTGTCATGAAAAATATTTTTTTGATCAATGTGGCCAACAAAAGTAGAGAAAATGATAAAAAAAAATGTAAAAAAGTTGATTGTTGACTTTGGTGGGGGCTGACAATAGAAAATGGGACATGTAAAAGTGTACCACAATGGAGAAAGGAGAAAGTCTCGTATAGTTTTTAATAGAGAAGGCATCAATGTGGAAGAAGGATATCATTGAGTTAAGATAAAGTGAGAATGAGAGAGAGAGAGAAAGTGAGTGAAAGAAAGAAAAGAGGGGGGGGGGGGGTGAAAGGCGCCGAGAATATTATTCTGGGGGTATAGTTTGGAATGCTGTAGATAATTCATGGGATAAGAAGACGGATAGTTAAGGATTCCATCCGAGTTTGTAGACCCCGAAAAAAAGAGGCAAGTGAAGAAGAAGAGGAGAGAGAGGAGAAGATGTTAAAGGTGATGCCCAAAGTGCTACACATGGCATTCAGTCGTCGTAGTCCAACTTTTAGCCAGCCTTTACCACCTACAGGGTAAATGTACTCCTTTTCTTATTCTCTCTCTCTCTCTCTCTGTGTGTCTGTCCCAGGACTTTGATACTCGGAGCTGGAAATGTGAAAGAATAACGGGAGTTTACCTTTGCACAAGTAACTGAGCTTGGACTATCTGTACTCGTATGGGCCTGGCTATAGGCGGGTAGTAGGGAGTATACTATTAGGTATGTACATAACTCTCCTTGCCAGTACATGAGAGTTGTAGGAGTAGCAAGTAAGTAGCTCACCAAAGACACGAATATGTACGTGCATTTTGTATGCCGAATTGCCTAAAAAAACCAAATGGGACACATTGCCTTGTGCACCGTTTTCGGTTCGGTGATTTCACCCAGTGCGGCCTGTTTCCAGTCTTCTGGAGAACTTTGCTCAGAGAACTTGTGCATCGTTCTCCGGTTCTCTGTCTCTCTCTCTCTTTTTCACTCTCATTAAGGGTGACTACGGGACGGACTATTTTGAAGCCACCCTGTTTAAGGGTCTTTTACCACCCTTTGGAAAACGTTTTGATTTATTTTTGAGAATATTTAAATTATTGAGAATTTTTGTGATTCATGAGGAAGGTGGAGTGTACACGAGTGAGTTTAATTGTGAACAATCAATGACGTATTGTGTGCTACATACATACAAAGATGAATTATTGAGTAATTCCTCTTTAGTGTATTTTGTGAAATTAAAATGGTAAATATTGACGAGCTAAAAAAATCTCACAATTTATTATTTTAGCCATTGTGAAAACTCAAAAAGTGTCACTTAAGAAAAAAATGTGAGATCTGTACTTGAAATTTATAGTTGAATTTTAAAAAATCTACAATTAAATTAATTATTATTGTCAAATATAAAATATTTCTTCCGATTTTTATTTTATCTTGAGGTGAGTCTCCAAAAAAATCTTTTTTTTTTGGTGTGTGGACAAATGTGAAAATATTTTTGATGTGCATAAATTAATAAAATAAATTTCACCCCTCGAATTGTTGACTTTACCTCACCAAAAAAATAAAATCATATTGAATATAGATATAAATCAAAAGTGATTGTGTTTTAGAAAAAAATGCATTTAATTAAAGAAAAGCTAATTTTTTAAAAATAAAAAAAGAGGAATCAAATTATTTTGTGAAAATAATAAGGTGCTAAAATATTTTTAAATGACAATGAAATACAAGAACTTTATTGAAGAAGAAAAAAATATATTTAAATTCAAAAAAATGGAATAAAAAAAAGAAAAGTGGGGAGCATGTAAATTATTAATGAGATGGGATAGTCCACCAGTCAATATCTTTTACCATTTGTCACTTGTGATCCATGCACTTTTTTTGGGCATGTCGTACATTACTTCCTCTGAAATTTTGACTTTGGTTCCTTTGGTTGATTTTGAGAGTAGTCAGTGTCCGTGTCCAAAAAAAATCTATAGACTGTACAGATACTTGTAAAATGATTTTTTATGGGGACTGTAACAAGTTTGAGACATGTTCTACATAAAAAAGTGTAAAGTTTCCATTTTCTTTTGATTTTTCTCTGCTCTACGTCATGACTCGTCATTTGAATTGAATTTTGTGTAAAATATTGTGCAAGAAGTGAAAATGACGTTGACGTCATGATGATAATGCAAAAAAATTTGAACCATCAGAAGAAAAAAAAATTGTGCACCTCTTCAGCAGTCCTGTTAATGAAGCTTATGAGTTGATGAGTGGAAGAATATTTGTGGAGAAAGTACACACAGAGAGAAAGCTAGATATAAGCAAATCAGCAAAAGAAAAAAATACTTGCAACTGACAGGAAAGAAGATATTTAGTCAAGAGGAACCTCTCACCAGTCCATTTATATTTTTTTGGATGATGCTAAAGGAGGGGTGAGGTTGTGTAAATGATGAAATTGAAGCCGTGACAGTTGTCAAGTAATAAAGATATATATAAAAAATATATATATAAATAAATAGTGTGAAAAAAATAGTCAGTGACGAGGAGAGAAAGTGGACGATGGAGAGTCCAACCAAAGCGGAAAAACCGCTGACGATTGACAAAGCAGCTTTCCTACTCCTACGAGTTCGAAAAGTTTTCAAGAAAAAAATTCAGCTGAAGAAGGAGAAGAAGTGAGTCTATATATATTTCCACTAGAATTTTTTCTTATGTGTGATTCATTCCTCTGAAGGGAAGCTTTCTCTTCTTCTTTTTTTTACCTTTCTTCGACTTTTTCTTTCTATAGTTTTTTTTCCCTCGATTCCTCGAGTTGACTTTGAGACTCGCCAACTTTTTTTTCTCTCCCTTTCTTACTTTCCTCTAGGCTTTCTCCTCAGATCTTCCAAACTCTTTTCTGTTTGAATAGAGAGAGAGAGCTCTTGAGGAGCTATAATACGGGATATTCTAACTTAATAGTGAAAACTGCCCACATAACTTATCGTTAAAGATAATGTCGTTAGGATTTCAATTGGAATAAATGTGTTCTACATTCACGGGGAAGTGGATGAGGAGTCAGGAAAAGATTTGTGAAACGCAGATTTGTTAAGTTCGCACTCGCAAATTTTCTTTCTTTTTTTACGGTCATCTAGACACAACTTGACTATTTAGACACATGAGATTATATCTATTACATAATATATACATATGTACATAAGACATATTGATGGCCACTCCTCTCCTTTTCAGTCTTAATTCAATTGGCCATTGGGCTCAACTCTTTTGGAAAAAAAAAGAAACTGAATAAAAATCATTCAAATTTTGTTGAATAGAAACACAAAGTCTCTGTTCAAAAAGATACACTGACACAGAAAGAGTGAAAATGTTCTAGGAATCCTTTTTTTATTACTTGACAGAATTCAAAGAAGTAAAATTTATTTTAACAAGTTCATAAAATCCCAAGAATTTTCCCGTTTTGACCCACACTAAAAAAACTGTGTTTCAAACTCAGTCACATGACTTTGCATGGCAGAGCGCATACTAATGGAAATATGGGAAAGTAGTTATTCTCAAAAACTAAAAAATGTACAAAGTGCCAAATTACCTTGCAGAATGAATGAGGATGAATGTCAGATTTTACAAAGTGCATAAAAAATATTTTCTAGGTTAAATTAAAGACAAAAAAATTCAATGTAAGCAAAAAAATGTGAGAAGGTGTGTCTCTTGGAGTTGGATGGTAAAATTTTTTATTTACAAAAAAGACTAAAGTGTTTTCTCCATCTCTACCTTTAGAGGAGTCATATGAGTATACACAGATACAGATATGTATTCCATGTGTCAAGGAAGTACAAGCAATTCCTTTGTAGTTTTCATGTGTGGTTGAGATTTTCCTACACCACGTACAATTTTAAGGGGGAAACAAATCTCCACAAGTGACGACTTTAATATTCTTATCCACCAGCACCAGTACCAGTACCAGTACCAGTACCAGCACCGCTCTTTACCTTTCGTATCTCTGTCTGTAGTGGAACTCCTCGTCAAACGACGAGAATAACTTTAGACGTAATCAAGTTCAATAATTAAATAGTTTAAATAGAAATTTATTTATTTTACAACATTTTTAAGGCCTCAACCTGGTTTTTTAACACTCATTTCCCCTACACTCACAAATATGTATCTCTGTGCTATTAGTATCACTTCGGGGAGGATGAAACAAAAAAAATAGTCAAACTTGAAATCTCACAGGCTACCTTGTTTCAATTGTACAAATACAATAATTCTCTCTTTTTTTATCTTGGATTTTAAACCTTCTGGTTGGAGAATTATGTATATGTAACATATTCCTCAATGTCTGTGACTATTACCTCTCTCTCTCTCTCTGATTTTTAAAGGCTTGAGAAGAAAAGGAAAATTTGAAATAGTCTTTCTCCATGTTTTTCCAAGTGGTGGAAACGTCAGAGGTTGTTTACTCGGCACACAATTTACGCCCATAGTTTCGTCAAAGTTTTTAAGACAAGGGACGACGCAGAAACCATGTTCCGTTCCCTATCTAAACTCGACGCTCTTAATATCCCAGAATTCAGCTTTTTTTCTCATCCTCTCTCTCTCTCTGTTTACTTTGTAACATTAAAGAAAGACAGAAATTGCATTTTAAATGTAGAAAAACAGCTGCTATCTCTACGCACAAGTTATGCAAAGTAGTACATACTGGCGTAATATCTGTAGACTTGCTAAAATAGTTTACTAAATTCTCTTGTTCTTTATCTTCTCTCTTACATGAACAAATGATTGGTCAAAACCACAAATTATGATTTCAAGGAATTTTAAAAGAGAAAGTTTTTTTTTCTGAGAATTATTAAATTTTGTATTAAAAAACAAAATTTAAGTAAAAATTGTATAATTTCTCTTCGACGTCATGATAAAATTGGTAGACTTGAAGGAACCAATGGAATTAAATCAATGATTTACAGTCTTACGTTGATAGACAGGGAACAGAATTTGATGGAGATACTCGTACGAGTGTGTGTGCCTACGCAAGCCAAGGTAATGGCCAGCTACACTCTACAGTTCTACACAGTACGTCTGGAGGAACCTGGAGTAGTGTTGATTGGGAAAGTTCATGGAAAACACTTAAAAATTGATTTGATTCAATTGAACTGGCCATGACAAGCGTTAGTTATTAATACCCTCCTCGAATCGTCTCTCTCTCTCTCTTCAACTTCTCAGTTGGCACACACATGGACGTACGAGCTCCCGTATTTACATTCTAATTGGTGGGATTGTATAGAGAGACTCACCGTTGAGTTGACAAACTGTGGGTGTGTGTGTGTGTTTAAAGTCTCTCTCTCTCTCTATTATATGTATTTGGATGAAACTTAATTAAAATTTATTTGGATTTTACTACATAAATAGCTATACGCTAAAATCACTAAATGAACGCAGACACAAAATAGACTCAGACGAAAATTTTAATTAATGAGCAAAAAAAAAATTCAAAGTAAAAGAATATTTGTTTTTATTATAAATTTCTCTTTAACAATTTTTTTGCTTTCATTTTTCTCCCTTTTTTATGTTAAATTTATTTTTTTACACTTAATTTTAATGTGTAGACATAACGAGTCAAAATAGGAATTTAAAAAAAAGTTGGATTTTAAATACAGAAATTTATACACAATTTAATTGAGATGCTCTGAACTCAGTGACTCTCAGGCTGAGAAGGTTACAAAAGGGAAGGGGGGAGGTTGATTGAAAAACAAAACATGGGGAAAAGATGAGAGAGAGAGAGGAACCAAAAAGGCAATTCCACCAAATTCTAAAATGTTAAGTGAAAGGGAAAGGTTGAAAGGGATCGAGTGGAGTCATGGCATATAAGTCATTGTGTGTGCGTGTGTGCCCTGACTGATTCTATTCAAATTTGAAATTTCAACAAGGACATGTATCCTCACTCACAAGTCACTGTGCTTGTGTCTGTGTGTGTGTACTTTAGGGACTGAAACGGCAAACTGCGGCCGACTCTATCAACTCAAAGTCAACGTCTGAATGAATCAATTTTAATTGGTCGTAAATAACATCCTCTATTTAATTACCCTCTTATGTTAAAGAAAAAAGAGAGGAGGGCTGGAGTTGGCAGACGATTTCCAAGAATCCAAATTTTGGATTCTTATTCAAATTGTAATTATATTCAACTTCTCCCCCCTTTTACTCTTGTCTACACTAAATATCTTCTCTGTCCTTTTACACACACAAGACAAGAATCACCAATCACAAAGGAGGAGACGGAAAATATTCATGTTTTTTTCCCAAAATTGTTTACGTTCCTTCTCCCTCTCTCTCTCTCTCTATGAAGAAATTGAACTAGAGACCATGCATAGATTAATTATGAACTCTTGTGTTACAATAAATTCCACTAAAGTGATGAAGCATTATCAATACGAGAGGAGAAAAAAAAGTCACTGACGTCAATCTCAACTTATTTTCTCCTTTCTCCTTCTTGTTTTCTCCTCCACAACTTTCTCCCAAACTATGTTGACACACATGGACATGGACAAGACAAAGAATATAAGAGGGGGCCATAATTTCAATTTTAAATGAAGAAAACCATTTGGAGAAAAAAAACGAAATTTTAAATATGCATGTTCTTCCAAGATATTTTCAATTAAATTACACATAGCACGTACATACATAAATGTACACGTGTAGTGTGTACATATAGTTATACAGTCAATGAAGAATCTTTCCTGAGGGTTTAGCAAGAAATTTTATTATTTATAAATTATACATATCAAGAAGTCTTCAAGACTATTTTTTAAGAGAGTACTCTCTCTCTCTCTGTGAGAGAGAAACTAAAAATGAAAGTTAAATTTTTTCATGTTTCAAATTTTACACTGAATAAACACAAGATTGTCATTACACATTTTCAACCTGAGGTAAATTCACTTTCTCTTTTCTTTAATGTACATTTCTCTCTGATTTGTCTTTGAGAAAGTAAAGCGTACAATGAATAAATCTTCTTCTTCTTTTTCTAAAAAATTAGTGAGTCGTCTTTTATTGTCGTTATGCTCTCTTAACACAATCTTCATATTTAGTACAAAAATTTCAGACACAAAGGCAGAGAAAGTCTTTTGTCTTTTTTATTTAAAATAACTTTTAATATTGAACACTCTACATCTAACAATAAGTAAAAAGAAACATGGAGAGCTGGATGTCAAATTCCATTTTTGTGTCAATCTTTTGATGATAAAATAGATTGAAAATCCTTTTTTTCCTCATCTTTTGTCATCTAATTTTCCAACTATTTTTAGAGACCTCCCTCCCCCCTGCTGATGACTTGAATCTTGTCTATCAGTAAAATTCCATATTTCTGTAACAAGAGTGGCTCTAAAGGGACCATGAGGGGTCATGAGGGACATGCTCATTAAAGATTATGAGTTAGACTCTGTCTAGTCTACAAATTTTATATATTGTAATTATTTAAAGACATTTTGTCTATTCTTCCTCCTCCCTCCCTAAAGTAAGCTAAAGATTACACTCTGTCAAGATGAAGGGAAAAAAAGACTATAAAAAAGTATAGACGTTTTTATGGTAGATGTATGTAACTTTTTGAGTGTATGGAAATTGAAAATTATAATAAATAAAAATTCAAATGTACACAGAGGAAAAGGTATATATCTGTCTGTCTGATCGTGAGTGTACAAAAAGGATAAAATTGTACATATTCTCTAGCTCGAGCTAGATCTTCTCAAGTTAAAATGCTTACTGTTTCATTTTAATAATATTAAACTTCGTTTCTTCCTCACACAACGAAAGTAGCTGGCCAATAGAAAGGCATATGCTCTTTTTTTCTGGGGACATTCATATCCGACCAAGAAGAGAAAACTACACAAAAGAAAAGTACACACACAGTCATCATTCTATAGAGTAGACAATTAGACGAATGCTTTCTCCAACTCCAACTCCAACTCCAACTCCCAAATCAGACGATCCCGGGACATTTGTAAAATGGAGAGTGAGTGAGTTGGTTGAATTGTATGAAATTTTGTGGCTCCAATTCTTTACCCATTTCCCTCCAAGAGAGATCTCTATACAATTTATAGACATTTATAATCTGTATCTGTTATATAGTTGGTCTCTTTCTTTTGAAAATTTATGCAAAATATAGACCAGAGACCACAAAATAATGCTTTCTCTCTCCCTCTCCAATTCCATACAGAAAATGCTAAATAACTTAGTACTAGGGCGATTAGCATTAGTGTATGAAAGTGAGGGCTTGTGACACAAGTAAAGGAGGAAGAAGTGGATTTTAACTCTCAACATTATCCTTCCTAGTTGAGATCCCACAGAGATTTGAAATTTGAAACTCACTTTCAAGGCGATCCCCTTTCTCTCTCTTGTTGTTCTTCTTCTTTAGTTATAGAGAGTCGGCTTGTAAGAAAAGCCTTCAAAAAAAAGAGGATCACAGAGAAATATAACAGACACAAGAAAAGGGGCAAGCTGTTTGTACTTTTACTTACAAAGCAATGGAAAGTAAAAAAAATAGGATGGGGGGAAAAGAACAAGGGCTGAGAACTGAGAGATAGAAAGTACCCATTATTGAAATTTGTAGTATAAATTCGTCTTTTCTTTTTTTCCCACTTTCTCTCTCTCTGTATCTTCCTTTGTGAAGTGTAATTTTAAAGGGGAAAAAGAGAAAGGGAAATGGAAAAAAAACTCTTTAGAGAATGGATTTCAATAGACTTTAACACTGATCAATTCTATTATTACTCTCCATTCAATTCTCTATACTAATCACTTTCTCCTAAAACTGATACTCCTAACGGCAGCTACTTATGTAGGTATAATGTACCTTTATTTTCACTTATTTTCCACACAATATTGCCTCCAGGACACAAAGAGAGAGAGAAAGTTGAGGCGAAAAATTTGATAGAGACACAATAAAATGTGGATGAGCACTCAAAAAAGGGGTAAGGTCATTACAATTAAGAGAGGGGAGACTAGAAAAGTGATTAGAATAAGTTGGCAATGAAAATGTCTCTTTTTTCATTTTCCTCTCATTATTATGAATGATGAAGACTGAAATGTACACACAAAGAGAGAGAGAGAGAAAGCTAAAAGTCAAAAGTGAATGTACTATACAAATGTCGGGAATTCGACCAGAATGACATTGATCAATATGATTAGAAACCACATTATCATCACACACACGCAAATGAGGGAGGACGAGTAAAAAGTGGACAAATTCATTGAGACTCAAAAGAGGAAAAGAGAAAGTTGACAGTAGAAAAAAAGAGAAAATGAGGAGGGGCAAGCTAAGGAGAGAGAGGAGGGGGTGGGGTGAAAGAAACGAAAAAAAGATACGAGTACGATATAGTTAGAAAATTTGTGTGGGATGCAATGAAAGTTGAGAGAGGAGAAAGTACAAGTGGTCTGGTTCTTGTTCTATAATGAATAGGAAGAGGAATTGGAATTGAAGAGAAGAAGCTTTTCTTCAGCTCCATCCTTTTCTTTCTCCTTCTTTACGAGATCGGCTTGGTTGAGCAGAATGAATAATAATAATCATAATAATGACAATGATACGAATAGCATACAAGAATTGACGAGAGAGAGAGAGAGAGAAAGATCAAATCTCGTCAACGTCCCTTTTCTCCGTCAATTCCTTTCTCTCTCATATTTTTTGGTCTCATCTTGATTGGTTGCAAATAAAAAGCGTTACATACTACACAGTGTAAGTATGTAACACACTAGAAAAAAAGAAGAGAAAGTGAGAGAGAGAGAGAGACCAAGATGAAAGAAGAAGAGAGAAAGCTCATGAAAAAAACTCAATCGATTTCTTAAATGAGTGACGGCTATGATGGTGGGAATTGAATAGAACGAGTTGAGCATTAGAGCATATGCTATTTTTTATAGCTCTTATATATATATTTCACATTATTATAATATAGACGATTGAGACATCTATATGGCTGCCAAATGTCAAGTAGTAGCTAAAAGACAAAGCATGTTGATATTAAGTTTATTTCATTTCCTCCCCCTCCTCCTCTTTTTTTCATTCCTATTTAAGTTTATCTCTTGTAGATTGTTCAACTTATTTTCTTCTATTTTTAAGGCCCCCCATGTTACGTATGATGTGAGGGAGGGAGGAAAATGGAGAAAGTTTTTAGTTTGAGTTTTTGAAAATGACAATCATTGTTTCTTTATTATTGATTTCTCAGTCAATTTTCTGTCCATTAGCAGTCCATCAAGTCACCATAAAATATTTTTATATATGTGTACACTGTACATATATATTCCCTCCTTAAAGTACTTTCTCCTATGCCTGTCTCTGTCTTTGTCCTGTCTCATTTCTGAGAAAATGCCTTTTTAGTGAAAGTTTTGGGGATGTATTATTTTTTGTTTTAAAATTAATTGATGGATTTTAAGATTTTCTTAAGAAGGATTTTGATTTTATCTCTCGATTTCAATTGTCTATTCTTTTCCAGTACATTTGCTCAAGATGTGGTATTTCCAAAGTCTGCTGAACTCACACAAATTAATCTATCAAAACCAGCCAAGAAGAGCCGAATTCCGCCACTCATTCGAAGTCGTACCGTCCCAGCCATCATCGTCCCATTTTCCATCCTTCAAGCTCAACTTGTCAAAACTGCCCCATCCACCGCCAACAATCCAGCATCTGGTAATTTTTCCAAAAAAAAAATTTCTCATAATATTTAAATATATGGACTCCATATTATGGAGAAAGTAGAGAAAATATTTTAATATAAGAAAAACCATTTTAATGTATTTTTCTATACTTTTTTGTTGCAGCCCCCATAACCCATCATGCTTATCCTAAGGATGTTTGCGGGAAAAGTAAGTGAAATTTCTTTGGATTTTTTCATACAATATACAAAAGATACTTTTCTAGTACATGTGTAAGTATAGCCCAATAGATACATGATATATCCATTATACGTTTATGGTAATCTGCCTACTCAGGACTTTTTTTCTCTACTTAACTGTGCTTCCTTAATTCAATTATAAATTAATTCTCTCTCTCTCTCTCTCTCTCTCTCTCTCTCTTTATGTATGATACCTATCACTGTCTTGATTCTTATATCGTGAGAGAAAAAGAAAAAGTTTATTATAAAACTTCACTAAAGCACACGCAACCATACAATAAGTTCTGACGTCTCTCTGTCACTTTCCTGTCTCCCCTCCTCCTCCCCTTCTTCTCCTTCAAGTTTTCAAATAGAAAAGCTTCACTCTTTCTCTCTCTCCATCTTTTCCAGTTTCTCATAAATTCCACATCTTTTTTGTCCTGGATTATCTATTTCTGGAGGTTCTTTGATATTGCTTCACTCTACTTTCTCTCCTTTCTTTTTTTTCTTCTTCTTCTTTCCCCTCCTTAGTAGATGAGCTGATGTGAATGAGAGACAAGGGGGATAGCTGTAGCTGTAGAAAAAAGAAGCTTCATGGATGAAACATGTCCAAAATTTCTTGCTTCTTTTTTTTGAGTTCTCTCTAGGGCAGGGGGGAAATAGATAGGAATGGGTCATTGAAATAGAAACACTTTTAATCAAATAATTCATGTACAGATGAAGATCAATTGACCCAATTTTTATTTGGAAAAAAAGGATGCACAATTTATCTCTAATTTTGGTTTATTTTTAGGTGACTTTGCCACTCCTGGTTTAGACTATGTTCAATTTCTTACTGGGGGAACGGGCTCACCCACCACGTCTTCGTATTCCTTGGCGGGTACACCACCAAGTCGTCATCAAATGGGTAAAAAAAATTAAATGAAAAAAAAAAATTTCTGAGTAAAATGATCTCATTTTGGGTTTTTTTTTGGGTGGGAAGAAAATTGAGAGTCATGGGATGCTCAAATGAGATTAAATGGTTGGAGGGATACATTGAATAGAGACTGGAATAAAAAAAAAGTTTTAATGTTTAGCTTTGATTGGACTTTAGGCCACAGTAATCCATCACTGTTGAGTCGAGAGAGTATAAGTGGAAGTTCGGGTGGGGATTCATCATCATGGAATGTCAACTTGACGACTCCATCAAAAGATGTTCTGTCATGTTCTGATCGATCTCAACTCTCTTCCATCTCACCCGATACAATGAATAGCAATATTGGGGGTGCGGGTCCAAATCCTCCTAGCCAACACCAACAAGCCAGTGTGTCACCCAACACGTCTGGACAGGGTGGTCGGGGATTTAGTCGTATTGCCCGTCTTTTGAATACACCGGGAGCTGAAGAGAGACGAAAATCTTCCACGACGTCACTCCAACACTATCATACTTCCCATGCTCAACATGTTCAACATCAACAACAAAAACAACAAGCACAGCTGTTTGCTGAGAATCTTCAAAATCCATCTCAATGGACTCTTGGCTCTGATTTGGGGAGTTGTAGTAGTTCCACCAGTTGGGCTACCTACGCCACCCCAAGACTCCAAAGACGACGAAGCTTAGAAGATGAAGACTTGGGGAGACCTCGATCTGTTTCTATTGACAGTCAACTGAAAAGTCATTTCCTTCTCCCTGATGGAACTTTCAAAAGCTTTTCAGTGGCCAAGAGACTCAGTACGGGGAGTGCCAATCAAGCCAAGATCGATAACAACAAATGTAATCAAGGTAAGATTCTCGCTCTTTTACCCCCGCCTTTTTTTACTTTCTCTCCCTTTTTCGCTTTCTTAGAATTTTTTGCTTTCCCCCTTGTATGTACCCACACATGAAATTGCCTCTGCCATTAGTAGTTGCCTTTTTGCTGGGGCTAGTGACCGGAGGCCACTACACTCGTATCAAAGCCCTTTTTTTAGAATTTTCCCCCAAAAAAGTCTGGCTATATAACATCATGACTTTCTCCCGTACTTGTCTATTATCTCTCCAAGTCATCTTCATCTCCATGTCTTGTATCTTCTACATTACAGTGGCTACGTACACGTATGTGTGGGTTTGTGTGGAGTTGACTCTTTTTTTTTGTCCCGACTGTCATTTTGTCAATGACCAGGGAACAAGTATATTAGAGTACATATGGGTTGAGCATAGGTGATGGTGGTTGTGTGTACACTCCCTTGGTCTATATAAATTCCCGACGAATCATTTCCGTCCGAAGAGCAACCAACCAAACCGAATAACAAGTGAGTGTCACGGTGACAGCTCCCAACTTTCATCTCGTCAACTTTTTTTTTCTCCTTCTTCTTCACCTCCACTTCCACTCGAATGAATAGAGTTTGAGCTTCAATGTGTAGTGAAAGTTGCTCCACATACCCAGTCCCTCTCTCTCTCTAACAGTCAAGAACCCAGCCACCCCACATAGAGGACTTTCTTCTTTCAATCATTATTCTCGTCGACGGGGGAGACAAGCGGCTATTGATCAAAGAGAGAGAAAGTGGGGAAAGTGAGAACAAACAGTGGCAGGATGAGAGAGAAGTAGAAAAAAAAGTCTTGCACTCCAACTTAAACTCTTCTTTCTTTTTTTTCTCTCCCAAACGATTCATGTGTATAGACACACAGACACACATAAACCATTTCCTTCCCCCATTCTCTTCCACGTGGGACGATCCTCTCTGACTTGACTCTGTTTTTTTTTATCCCGTGGAATTTTTTTTCCATCTTTTTTTCTACAAAATACAATGTCTGTCGTCCTTGACTAGTATGGAGTACAAGAGGGGCCATGAGATTCCCACATGTTATACGTATCCGTACCCACCTATACTAGTACTAGGATGTGTACATTTTGGTTACGTTTGAATTTTTATACGTCAGAGATACAACGTATTTACTTGGACATGGCCAATGAGAAATGAATTCAAAAGAATTTTTTTTTCTTGGTAAAGTCAAGTCAACAGTCAAAAAGACTTTCTCTCTCTCAACCTTTCTCAAGTTAAATCAGAGGAAAAAAAGAAGAATTGTACAATGTCAAAGATTTTTTGAGAATTTTTTTTCTGCTCTTTCTTTTTTTCAATCTGCGCAGTATCGATAAACATGCTTCGAATGTAGAGTGAAAGTTGCAAGTTATATTCAATTTTTTGTATCATTTTTTTACCCTCAAGACAGAGTAGAAGCGGAAATACTTTTAGAATATAAAATTTCTTTCAAAATATATGTAAAATCAACTTGTACTTTTCTAGTTACTCTCACTTTCACTCTCACCCCCTTTTTGTCATTTCTACCATATAAATTATAATAGATGTTTGAGAGGGGTAGAAAAAAAGTGAAAGTCGAACTCGAAGCACTGACTGAGATGGTGAAATTATAAATAGCTAAAGTTTCCAGGGTTTCATTGAGCCGTAAAGAAAAGATGGAGAAAAACTCATGACAACCTCACCTTCTTTATAGGAAGACCTATATAATGTATATATATATATATATATATATTTATCCGTAAATTTGAGTGGAATGGAGAAAGTGTATAGTGTAACATTTGAGGAGTTTTATCTGTTGTTGAAGAACAAGAAGAAAAAAAAACTATCCCCAACAGTCCCTCTTTTTGCCTGTCTCCTATGTACAACTTAGCGCTGGGTCGTTTATTTCAGAAAGTTTTTGAAACCGGGAATGACAGACAAAAAAAATATCAGGAGAAAGCGAGGGAGAGAGAGAGAGATGTGAATTGGAGGCAAGAGAAAGAAATTGTGTGTCTGTGTATGTGGTGAAAGCAGGTTAAAACATTTCACCCCTTTCTCACGTTCCCTCTCTACTACTTACGATCCAATGCTCTCTATCTCGTAGATGAATCCGACAAGATGACGACGATCGAGGCAGAGCTGAGGCAATAGCGGTGCCATGGTGGTGGTTTTTGAGAGGAGAGTTGAGGTGACTTTTCCTCCTCTTGTCTTATGTACGAATGACTTGACTTACACCCACAGTGAAAGTGAGATGAAAGCCAACAAATAGACCAGTAGAAATTCTACTAGTCTTCATCATCTACTTTGAGGAACGGAAGTGAGCGCGAGAGAAAGTTTTCTCTCCTTTTTTTTCTCTCTTGCCTCCCATTTTTATATTATATCAGTTTATATACTTTCTCCCAAAGGAAAGTTTTTTTTTCTCCTCTAATTTTGTACACTTGTAATCCAGAAGAAATCGAAGCCAAGTCATTTTTTGGGGGGAGTAAAAGAGAAAGACATGCTTCATTTTTATCACATGGCGTAATAATGACAAACAGTTAAAGAAATTAATTTTACTCAATGAAATATTTCTTAAAGTTTTTTTTTTCTTTTAAATTTATTTTGTCGTCAATTCAAAACACATAAAAATAAGGCTGGCAGGAGGGTGGTCAGGTTTAATGTATGGTCTAACCCATGTGATTCAATGTGTCTTCTCATTCAAGTGATGGGAGTCGTAAAAGAAAATTTTTATGTGTATTGCTTATAGCTTAAGGGAGAAAGAGAGAGAGATGGAAGAATTACATTGTGAAGAACTTTTTTTAAAAGGATTTGGAAGGTTAGAGCACTGAGTGAAAGTCAGGGACTGTAGGGTAGTGACAGAGCCATAAGAATGAAATGAGAAAGAAAGTCGAATGGACTAAACCCAATTTGCAGGTGAAATGGATAGGCGGACGGAGAAGAGGGAGGAAGGCCAGACAGTAGAAAGCTCTTTATTTTCACAATGGACCACCAAGTGGACTTTCCACCCGACTAAACTTTCCATCCGATTTTCCTTCACTGTCTTCCCTGTCATTCATCCAGCAATCTAATATAGTGCAGTCCTCCACAGTACACCAATAGAGGATTCTACTTTCTCCTCTTCTACTTTCTCCTCCCCTTATTTTGTCTGACGTGGTAGTTGACTGTAGTTGTTCCCTCAAAAAAATACTACTGTACAGATAAATGGCTTAAATTTCAACATACTCTTGTAATCCTAGCTTTACGTCTCTCTCTCTCTCTCTCTAGAATGACTACAATGAGACACACACACCGACGTTTAATACTTATATATTTATATTCCCTGTTTGTCTCCAACAGTTCAAATTCTGAGAAAAAAAATTGTACTGACATTTTTAGAACAGTATGAGTTTTGTTTCTCCTCAACCCCCCCCCCCCCCGTTTTTAACCCTCTCTATTCACTAGTGTGTCATTGTAGTTTTACTTAAAATAAGTAAGACATCAAAGTTACTTGAAAGCTACCCTCCCCTCGTACATCAAGTTAATGGGACGGTTCTTTGAGCTCATTTATTTTTTCCTTTTTTAAAACCTTTGCACAAAATACAGTTTTTTATTGTCTCTCTCTCTCTACAATATTGAAGGATTTAGTTAATGCATCAAGTCTTTCACTTTCTCTTTCTTTTAAAAGAAAAATGTAAAATGGCCAACTTTCTCTTTATTTTTTATTCATTGTCTTTCTAAAAACTTTTTTTTTGTGGAAATTAGGTTGCTCAAGTTGAAGTTTGATGTTCAATTTTTATTCTGTCAATTTATTTATTGAAAAATGTATTGAATGTTATGTAAAATTATTTTTTCCTGGAAATTTTGATTGAATTGATGATGATGATAAAAAAATAGAGAAAGTGAGAGAGAGAAGAAATTTGAACGTCAGGACTTGTCGCTTTCACTAAATGTCAATTTTATTTTTAGTTTAGTACCCGTGTAGAATTAATGGTACAGAGGAATGAAGGAATCAATTGAATTTGGTTGAGGGAAAAATAAATATTAAAAAAAGAGAGAAAATTGTATGAATAACATTTTATTGGAATATTTTGGTTGACAGCAACTACTTTGAGGCTATTTGACAAGATTAGAAAGGGAAATGACTCTTGAATCTGGATCTGTCATGTTGTGGGCTGTATTTTGAGCTAAAGTACAATTTGGAAAATTGTTAATATATATTTGACATTTACTTTGAAATAACATTTTATTTTATACAAACACACACACACATTTTGTACCTACCAAGGGAGGGACGTTTGAGGCTGAAATTCCTTTGATTTCTCTTCCTGCTACTCAAATTTTTCTGTTCACTAAGCCGGAAGTGACTGATTTCATCTTGAACTGTATTTTCACCAAAGGAAATTGATTTCTTGTACATATAAAATCAACTCACACACTTTCATGTACCTGACAACTTGTACACTAGAGACTAGCCACATTTTGTACATGTGTACCTATGCATATTTCCACAAAAATTACTCTTGCCCACCAACATGGTTTTTGGCTATACAGATATCTGTACAATATTAATATATAAAATATTTTAACGTGGTTTAAGGAAAAACTGATAATCGGCGGAATGTTATTACGTAACATCCTCCCCATGCACAGTAGAAGGTAGTCAGTCATGTGTGTGCTCAACATTAATTTAAACTTGTGGAAATTCTTCATGATTTTGGAACTATCCACAGAGAGAGAGAGAGAGTGAGAGAGAGAGACGTTCCTTGGTGAAATTATATACTCTTTACGATGACTTGAGCCCAAAAATGGATGAAAATATTTTTCCGTCTCATTTCATTCTGAATACATAGTCAAAAAGCCTTCCAAAAAAAAAGTTTTCTTGAACCACGCGGCGGAAGAAGAAGATGGTGAAAATGGAATCAATTTTAAGATGGAAAGGATTAAAGTTAGCCTCTCTATATACAGAGAGAGAGATACAGATACTCTTACATTTACATAGAGTGTATTCTTGCTTGGATAGACAGCCATTTTTTAGTTGTATTAGCATAACAAGGGAGACAGAACGTATGCAAATAAAAAATTTAATTATTTTTTTGTAGCCGTCTCTATGTCTCATACACCTCTGTCTGCACTATTTCTTGTTTAAAGTTTTTTATGCTCCTAAATCGAATTTTGTTTCAATTGAGAGACAAAGTGGAGAGAGAGAGAGGGACGTGTCAGGTGTTGAATTTAGAACAAGAGACGAGAGAGACCTGTGATTTAGTACAAAACATAAATCATACACACAAAGGACTCTCCATAGCATACGTTGGTACTTATATGAGTAAGAGGACAAAATTTTAGTGTTAGAGAAGAGAAGGGGAAAGCTTACAAGAGTAAGAGTAAAAGAGGGATTTAAATTTTGAAAATGTAGTACAAGAGAGAGAGAGAGAGAGAGAGGAAAAATAAAGGAGCGTGTTTTGGATCACAATACTGTTCGTGGTATCTAAAACCATACATTAATGTATTGTATTAAACATGGAGGAGGGTTATAAAGAAGAATAGTTAGTATGAGGTCAAATGTCACGTCTTTTGTCTCAAAAATCCCAACCAGGGAAGAGGGAGGGGGTGACTCTGATCTGAGGAGTTGGATGTTGAAGGTAAATATGTGCAGAGAATTTAAGGAGAATAAATACAGTACAATGTAAAATGCACAAGGTGTGTGGATAGTAGTGAGTAAACAAGAGTGGGAAAAGTATAATATTATATGAGAGTAAATATTACAAAGAGACGTCAAAGAGACTCGTGTACTCTGTAAAAGTGTTCACACATGGAACAAATCAAACTGATCAATATGAAAATCCAGGGAGTGAATGAAATAAAGGTGAAGAGTGTAAGAGCATGAGGAATAGGATTGAGAATTAGCTTTTGTTCATGGAATAAAGTACAGTGATGCGGACTAAATGTGTGTGTGTGTGTTCCACATGAAAGCCTATTTTGCTTTCCTTGTCATTTCCACATACCCTTGAAGTTTTGCCCCAGCGCGTTTGCTGTAAGTAGTTCACCTCAAACACAATCACAACAATACAAAAGATTAAAAGTTCAAGATGCTCTCATGAGCACGTTCCTTTTTTCCCCTTTGTTTTAAAAACTACCGTTTCAAAATAGAAGTAGGTGGGTGAATGTGATGATGGTGGTTCTGTCATACAGATACTTGTGATTATGTGTGTGTACAATAAATGGGATTGTGTCCAAGTAGAAAAGCATCTCTGTATTTTACAAACATGACTTTCCATTTGTTTTTTTAAAACTAGGCTTGGGAGACCAAAGGACTATTTAAAAATATAAAATCTATAAATCGGGTCAAAGTATTTTATTTTATTTATTTTTAACATAAAATTCATTTTACCTCCATTTTAGCTTTCAGACTTGTATTTATTATAGTATTTTTTATTCCTCCAAAATGTCAGGTTTCAAAAAGGACCGAAACTCATGGCTCATACCAATGAAAAAGCCTATCCAAAATTCTGTTTGCAAAACTATTGGAGCAGCTAAAAGAGAATCATGTGTGTGCGAGAGAGAGAGAGCATGATGCCTAATTTTGCATATTGTAGACTTGACTATAAAGGCAATGCAATTTAGTTGAATTTACCCATACACAATTATCTATCAAGTTAAGTGGACACCCAAAAACACCAATAATTGGATTAGGAGAGATTATAATATACGTATTGTCTAGCATAATTTTGCCATTATATTTTCAAAATGACTAACATACAGATATATTGAAATAGGAATGGTGACTTTATATTGGATCTTGGAAATTCCTATGATATAATTACTTTTGTTCAATGAAATACCTCTTCCAAAATACTTTGTTCCAACTACAGATACGCTGTTGTGTGTAGTTTCATGTCTATTGAAAACAAGTCAATATATCATAAATACCAATACAGGGAATGTGTGAATATGAATATTTATAAACTTGTATAAAATATAGGTTAAATAATTTCAAGAGTCTTTTGTCTCTTAGTTTTACACATTTTGTTTCATACCTTGCGCCCTACTTAATCTCAATCAAAATTATCGAGAATATGTATAATGAACAAGTATCAACCCCATTCTCTCTTGAGAGTACTATTGATAGCAAATTAAAATTATCAAGACTAAAATACATTTTGGGAGGGAGCTAAACTTAATTCATTCATTTATTTTTAAAAAAATAGAACAATAATAATTATAAAAGAATTCTTGAGAATTTTTTCGCAAGTCAATAGCCTTTTGATTAATACAAGTACAAATACATAAGAGTTTATAGGGAGAGAAATGGTGTAGACGGTAAATATGTAGGGCCCAATATATTAAGTATTTTAATATGAAAAAGAGCTTGAAGGAATGATGTGTTGGTGTGTGTGTGCCATATGACCACAATATTGAGGAGAGAGACTGACAGAAAGATAGTCCCGTATGTTGTTGAAACAGAGCAGACGTTCTTTTGGCTGTTGATGCTGATAATGAGGGTGTTATGAGAGACGTAGACAATAGGGAATGTGGAGGTATTTAATGTAATTTTGTTTTAGAGTGTACCTGTATACTGTACCTGTGGATAAGGAGGAAGATGATTGTTTCTGGTTTAAAATGGTTGCTCTATAGATATTGTTGTTTGCCCTAGGCCACGGTTGTATAAGAAACAACACGAGGAAATAATAAAAAGGGAGAAAAAAATAAAGAGCCAAAGGTAAGAAAGGCCTCACAAATACATAAGAGTACAGGTGAGAGCGAATCAACGAAATAATAAGAATAGGAGGGCAAATACAATTTTTAACATTTTTTCTTGACGATAATAATATCATCCAACCAACAACATGGTTGTTTGGTGCCCTTTATTTATTTTTTAACCCCTTTTCTTCAGGTAAACCAATCTCAGGTAAAAAGCGGTAACTGCCGTTTTTTGAATGGAAATTCTCTTTTTATTTTCTAAAATCAAAAGATTTTTTTGTTTGTTTCTTCAAGTGCTAACCAAGTGTTTTGGAATACAATTTGTGTTCTTTAAATATTGATATTTATATTAATATTTAAATATTAATTGTTTGTAAAATATTATTTAAGTTCAACGGAATACTCTAAAGTTTTTGTGTAAAATACAACCGTTAATTCTCAGTTTTTTATTTGATAGAGACAAAATATTAGTGTTTAAATTTGACTACGGTGAATTTAAAATATTGTTAATTGTACAGCAAGTGACCATTGATTCTCGGCGTAAGTTTGTTCTACATTAATTTAAATATTTACAGTAGTATTTTGAAATTATGATGATGGAAAGAAACAAAGAGAAAAATATTTAAAAGTGTGTCATATATATTTAGTTGGATTTTGCGTGTGTACAATTTTAAAAAGGATAGATGTTTTTTTTATCAAGTTTTTCAAAATTTTATGATGGATAGAATATAACGTATCATAATATGTAGTGTAGGTAGGTATACTATCTTGGTTGATTCAAGTTTTCTTATTTAAGAATCATGGAGAGAGTAATATTTCAGAAAGTAGGAGTTTTTGAGCCATTCGTGTGATTAAATACTTTGTTCTATTCTTGAACAGTGTTATATTAAAATTAAATTGAGTTATATTTTGTACAACCATTGTATAATATGTACATGATATAGTAGAAATATATTATATAATCTAATTCTTCCATCGTCTTAGTGTATGTACCATGATGATTGTGGTTCACCATAACCAAGGACCCAAAAGGAGTACTACATAAAAGTTGAAAGTGTTACATTTTATATTGTATTATAGTAGTCGTCTGCACGGAACAATGTTTTGTTGTTCCAGCATACTTCAAAGTACTCGGAGGGTGTCAGTTGTGGGCGGATTCTCTACCCTTCTGCGTGTATTTTCGGGGTTTCCAGCCTTTCAGTTTTTCCATATTTTATTAATTTTTAGCACGTAACCATACTAAACTATTCTCTCCTCCTTGTCCGTACAGTGGCTACATACTTACTTACCAACATTGTAGTTCTCAATCTTCAAGTTTCCCATGTAGATCCCCGGGATGAATATAAGAACCGATTCCCGGGAGGGAATATATAGATGCACAGAGTAGAAAAATTATGCCATCGTCGTGTATTTTCCTACAAGCCACGTATATTGTCTACTACTCTCACTGTTATTCCACTTGACAACGTCTAACATCATGTAATATTTTTGTAGCCTCTCTGATGAGAGATTTTAGGAAATAATACTTTCCCAAGTTTAATAGGATCATTGCAAACAATTACGTGAGATTTTGTCTAGTAAGACCTCGATTATATTAGCTCCAAAACGGTGACATCAAGGAGAAGAAACTGCACAGTATGAAATCTTGAATATGTAAAACTTTCTTTTCAAAAATATATGAAATGTAACAAAGTAACTTTTTTTTTTGTCAAAGTCTTTTTCTTCAAAACAGTTTTCTTTTTTTTACTTTTATTTTTTTGCCTCTAATGTACTCCTCAGTTAGTACTTATTGTATTCAAAATAGGTTTTTTTTAAAGTAGCTTTTTTTCAAAACAACAAAGACATCATCAATAACTTGTGTTATGTGTATCTGTATTTCAAAGGACAAACCATGCATGCATGCTATAGTACTGAAATACTTTAAAAGTAACATAAAAGAGAAAATTAAATGTGTCAATGTAACAAAAATTGTAGAGTTTTTAAACTACAATACAAAATTCTTTTGACGACGTACATCATACAAGTCATGCATTGGATTTTCAACATCTCGTACAATATTTTTTGTAGTGCACAAAATGACTTGAAAATTCAAATAATGGATAAAATGATAACCGATTGGGAGAGATGCCCTGTAAATGTAATATCTACAGCATCTGTTATTATATAAAATAGTACAATGAAATCAAATCAAATTTGTATTTGGACTACTTTTTGCTCCTCAAAGTTTTACTTGATATGAGTTTTGAGCTGTAGTCTGTAGTGATTGAAAATATGTGCGGAATTTTACAATCCTCGACGAGTTTGACCCTCACTACTAATATAACACTGACTGAATAATCATAAGGGTCAAGAATGAGTCAAATTCTTGTGTTCATGTTCATTTTAGTTGCTCAAAATATGAAATTTTACAAAATACTCATCTTTTTCGTACATTATGATTTAAATATTCGCAAAGTATTCAAATGACCTTCATTTTAATACGAGGAGATAGACATTTCTTTGTTTTAATCACATGAATATTTAACGTCTCGTCATTTTTTTCACTTTCAACCTAATTTTCGGACACAGTCAATATTATACACATTTAGAATAAACTTTTTTAGCACAAGTAATATTCTTACCATCCTATACACGTGTGCATCGTACAATGTATCTAAGTAAGATCTTCCTTTATCTATGTATACTATGTATACTACATATTCTGGAAACTTGGAGTAGAAAAAAAGTTAGAGGATTGAAATTTGTGTAAAGAAAACAGAGACTCTCTTGAGACAAT
Organism: Arrhopalites spinosus; assembly: GCA_034700945.1. NCBI lineage: Eukaryota > Metazoa > Arthropoda > Collembola > Symphypleona > Arrhopalitidae > Arrhopalites > Arrhopalites spinosus. Next base: position 65,581 of record JAQIVZ010000177.1, on the reverse strand, counting down.
ATGCATGTTTTTATAGTCATAATGTAAGGAGCTGATATATGCATATTCCACATGCATATATATATGCGGAGTAAAGTAGGTGTGAGAATCGAATAAGGTATTTACATTTGGTTCCTCGTCTTGGTCTTTATAGACTTTATTTTTTTATACCTTGAAAAAATATTTGGTGAAGAGAGAGTAAGAAATAGACTTACTTTTTAAATTGCAAAATACGAACGATATAAGACTTGAAAGGATCACAAGAATTGACGAAAGAATAAAGAACTTTGATTTTTTCCCCTTCCTTTTTTCCTTTGACTTTTTACTTTGTCTTTCCCTTACCTTGTCTCAAATTTACAGTACAGGTTCTAAAAAAAAGTTTGACTTTATAATATGTATGCCTTCACTTTTTTGACATCAAAAGAACTTCAAACCACACTCACATTGTTAAGTTTTTTGATAAAATTTTGGAAGGGATTTCAACCAAACTTTTTTTTTCTTCTTTCTCTTTCTTGTTCCTTGAGAGTATGGAGGTGTAATCAAATACAAGACCAAAAAAAGTAAAATGTGGTGTTTTGTTGTTCCAAGTCCTCTAGCTACAATTTCGATGGTGATGGTATGTCGGAAATGTCTCGTGCGTAACTTTTACAATTATCATTTTATTACACCACTCTCTATTTACCACCATTTCCATTGTTTCCAACCCCTTACTTTCCCATCTTGGGAGACTGAAAGTACAGATACTTCGAAAGAGGGAAACTGTATTTATCCAAGTTTTGAGCTTATACAGTTTTTTTGTGTTGTTCAAGTTTTTGTTTGTGAGGGAGTATGGCGAATTATTGTATAATATTCCCATGTCCTCCATCTCTGTCAACAAACAAGATGGAATTTGAATGTATATTGTCACAAGAACTTTTTTTTTTTGATTTTGGTATGATCTTCGAAAAACCATAGGAAATTTTTTTTATAGGTATATTATAAACTTATAGGTAAGATTCATATTAAAATATTAAAAAAAAATTCATCACAGGTGTACCTGTGTAATTTTTTAAGTAAAAAATTCTATTGTCTGTGTAAAACAATACTCTCCATCATCTATATTTCACTTTGTTTGATACAAAAAATTTACATATTTTTAAAAGATGTACAACGAATTATTTTAATGGTTTTTTTACAGTTTCTCATGTTTCAATTAATGGAGTGAAAGACAGAGAGAAAAATGAACAAGTAACGGCCATCCCCTCAATTTGACCCTGTGACCTGTTGTATTAATTGTATACCTTTGTTTTATTTGTAAAGACAAAGCCCTGCTTGACTTTGTCAATTGGCATTATTTGTTTAATTTTAAAATGTGTTGTAGTAGTATTTTGGTTGTGTAATCGTGTACGTGTGCTGATATTATACAAGACGGCCTTTTTTGGTTAATTTGTGATCCAGTTTGAGAGAGTTGAATAATTGTTTTTGTTACTCGTATCAGTTTTTTTGCCAATTTGTACTCACGTTTCAATTCTGCTCTCTTATTTGTGTCTCGTGCTCAACATTTATCGTCTGTGCTAATACTATTTGAAGCAGGAAGAAGACATTTATTTTCATCACCACGTCTACATCAATACAATTTGACGCAAAGCAGTTTGTATCCGATCCGATTTCAATTGTGTTAAAAAAAAGAAGAAAACGAATCTGAAAAAAATCCTGAGTAACAAAGATAGCCATTGGAGAAGTGAAAAATGTGTATGTGAAAAAAAAGAGAATTTGTTGGTATGTTTGGTTGGACACTCATTGAGATTTTTTGTGAGTGACCTTTTTCGGATGTTGGAAAAATGAGATTTAGCTCATGGAAATGATTCGTTAAAAGTCATTGAGCGTGAAATGGAGACGGTCTCTTTTTTACCCTTTTTTATAAGGAAAATGGAAGATTTGAAATTCCTCTTTGCCATTCTCTTATTTTCTCTCTCAACCCGTCCACCAACTTTACCATGGATTTTTTTTTGAAGACTCAGGAGAAGCGTCAAGTTGAGAAACTCAATCGAATCAACTCAAATTATGATGGTAGCCCATGTGAATTTAGAAAAGTTTTTTTTTACTCCACGATTTTCATCTTTTCTGTTGCTCTCTCTCTCTCTCTTTATATATACACACACACAATGTAGAGATGTTGAAATAAGAGATGAGGGGAAGCAAACGACCATAGAATTTCAAAATTCTCATTGCCTGGCCTTCGGGTTATTCAATATCGCGTCTTTTTTTCCATCCCCTCTCACTCTAATATTATCTCACACTCAGTGACTTTAACTTTTATGTACATTATCTGTATATCGTCCCGTCCCGTCTATTTTACGTCTCAAGCTGACGCCCTATGCTTCTAATGAATTGTTTCTCTCTCTTTTTTTTCTCTTAAAGTTACCAAATTATCTTTTCTCTCTCATTAATGGAGCTTTCCGCTTTTGCTTCTCGTATTACTTTTAACTTTTACATATCATCCATTTCGCAACCCCCTTCCATTTGAATTTTTTTTTCTTCTAGAATCTAGATCAATGATAGGAAAATTTTGAACATTTTCCGTTTCTGATGAAGGATTCATTCAAAAGCTTTAGAATATTAGAATATCTGATTAACTGTAGAATTAACTTTTGAATAAAGCTAAATTTTGTCATTTTTTGTTTGTTTGTGTGTCTGTCTCTGTCTCTCTCTCTGTGTTATCAAATCAAGAAGGCACATGTCCATGACCTAATTATGAAATTATGTTATCCATGTTATAATCCTAATGTAATCTCATTTTGTATGATATACATGGGGAAAGATTTTCATCACTAATAAAAGTTTTTGATTCTGGATTATTTTTCAGGGTTTGTGGCTGCAGTAGAGCAAGGAAATGTTGCCAAAGTAAAATCAATCCTAGAGTCTTCGGACTTGGATATTAACAGGTAATATGATCAATGTGACATCTACTTTAGCTCTCTCTCTCTCTCTCCATGATGGTGTGTGTAGGATAGAAAGTTTCTAATATTTTTAAGTCTAATTGATGAAAATTTTCATTTATGACAGCTTGAGCTTAGACGGTTTGTCTCTCTTGGACGTTGCTGTGATACAGAGAAATGGACCCATGGTTAAAATATTACTCGCCAATGGAGGGACGGAGAGCGAACATTGTAAGTTTTTTTTTATCTTGTGAAACCATTTCTAGTCTACTTATAATTGTTAATGCCTAATGCACAACTTTGACTTTCCCTTTTTGGGTTCTACTGATAGAATTATAAATTATAGCAAATACTAAAATTAATATATAGAGAGAAACGTATATGTATGTATAAATAAATATGTTTGACACTCAATCCTATAATTGGGAAAGAAGTGAAAGGGACTCATCGTCAGTGACTGTAATAATTAAAATTTGACTACCGTTTATAAAAGTGAAGAAAAAGATGATAAAAAGAAATTATTCATAATATAATAGAGAGAGGTAATTAATTGGAAAGGAATTTATTGATCTGTGATTGATAGATTTGAAATATTTTTGTAGAATAATGTTAGTCTAAAGAGCATTTCAGTGTTAGAAGATTGAATCTAATCACCTACTTCAAATGGATATACCTAGCTAGGTACCTAGCTAGGTATCTTTTTTATAGATATATGTACAGTAACCACAGACAGAGTTAGATGAGTCTCTTATAAAACATGATGGGATTTTGCGAGTTGTCTAAGGTGCATAAAATGTTAAATTATAATGTGCCTGTGAATTGTGTGTGTATGGATGGATTCTATGAATGAAGAAGAGCATCTATAATATTGGCAAAAGAATGGCAAAAAAGGGGGGATTATATGAATGAACTATTGAGGCTACCCGGCTATGGAAACGAATTATCGGTATATGGGTGAAAATACATAGAGGACTACTTTTTATGAGCCGTTGCTGTGGGGGTAACTGAGGAAGTGGATAGAGAGGATAAGAAACTTTTGGAAAAGGGGAAGTATAAAGTGCGGAAAAGGTTTAACCTGTGCCCACACGATAAGCGTGAGATAGGAAGACTAGAAGGAGTTTTCTATACCTATATAAAATGTACATTATATACATAACACAATGGAGACCCAAAGTAAATAGAAAAGGAGACAATATATATTAAATGAGAAATACGTCCTTATGGATCAATCGACTGGCTTTTTGGCGCTGTCTTTTTGGCTCTATTTTCCTCTCCTTTTTTTACTGTGGAAATTGAGGTTTTTTTGCTTTACTTCCCAAACCAAGTTTTATTGATCAATATCCCCCAAAATTCCGTTCTCAATTTCTCTCTCTCATACCTTGTCCCATTCCAGGAAAAACAAAACAAGAATAATATGTACATTAACTGTCTAAAATATAGATATATTTCATATAGTGGGCTCTCTCAATTATTTCGTTTTTTTCAAGGGATATTACGCACTCATTTGAATTTTGTTTACTTTATGTTAAACAATATTGCATGCATTTAATCGAATATCATATCATCATGTTGACTTTGAATCCCTTTCTCACAGATGTACACAATGACTACTCTACTCCATATAGTGGGCACAAAATCGTTTTTATTTTCATGTACATATTTTAGGTATATGGGCATATTGTACAGTATGCGATATGAATTTATGATATCCTTTTGTATATTCTTTCTTTATATTTATTATTAGGTCAATACAATTTATGTTTGCTATTTGCTCTCAATTTTTTAACATTTTCATTTTGCATTCCATGGCATGTGAAGGGATGATGTAAAAAAAATGGTATGAGCTGCGGTAGGGAAGAATGGGTGTGTAGTGGTGCAAACAATAAATTTGGTATGAGGTTGGAGGTAGCTCTGCTCTGTTGGGTAAATGATTGAGCAGTTGAGTTGTGGAATGGTTTCTGAGGGATCTATGGCGGTTTGGAAGGGAAAAGTGAAAATTTTCTTGTATTCATTAATGAAGGAATAAAGTTTAAAACCCTTTAAATTCTCAAACAAGTAATTTTTCTTGAACGTTAAAAGTTAGGTGCACGGATACGACTTGGTTATGTTGAGACTACACTTCGGGTCTAAAAATAACGAAGTGTATTTGATTGAGCATTGAAGACAGAGAGAGGAAATGAATGAATCGAGTAGTTTCAAAGCATCCGACTTTTTTTTCTCGACTTTCTCCTTTTCTTAACTCAGCGCTAATAGAGAGGAGCGTGGATGGGGGAGGTGTAAAAGAGAAAGTGAAAGGAGATTGTAGAGTCACGGACAGTGTTAAAAAAACGTTGTTGAAATAAAATTGTAAGAGAGAAGACGTACAAGCCACCTTAGAGTCAATGTACTAGTACTAACTTAAATTGCTGGACAAGTGGGTATTAAAGGACTTTAGATTCACGAGTGTTTCTCATACAAAATAAGTCCACTCATCTCATGCGAACCCACGTCGGCTTCTTTACTAACATTAACTTTCTCTCTCTCTCTCTCTCTTTCTCTTTTGGAGGGGGCCCCTCTCTCTCTTCCTTGAGATGCATTCTCACATTGGAGTAGAAACATTGCTAGTTTATTAGGCTTGCTGGTCACAATCCTTGCTTCCTCCTTGAATTGGGTACATTGTAACATTGTACGGCCCTTCTATACGTTTATAGTACACAAGTGTATTATATGTATTGTACATATTTATATATAATTTTATATATGTACAGGGAGAGAATTCAGTAATGTTTATGTTATTTCCATTACTGAATTTTTTATTAGAATCGTTGATGGTACGTGTAATAGTCAATACTGTAGTGTACTGTCAAACGCATCTTTTAAAATGTTTTTACAAAATATTGTGTAGATGAGGAAAACATTTTTGTATGGGAGTTGTAAATTTATTTATTTTCGGGGCATGTGATGGGATACTCCTTCATAAATTTATTTGATTTATAGAAATTCTTGTACATTAAACATTGATTTTTGTAAATAAATATTAAAAGTCATGGTCAAAGAAACATACTACAAATACACAAACTATTTTTTAGTTAAATGTATCCATCCGATAGAAAACAATTTAAATTGTTTCATGCCTCCTAAAAACTAAAAAGTCATTAAAATTATGACTTGTGTATCAAAAAACTGGTTAGGCATGGCATTTGAACTCTAACTGTAGGGAGAAGGACATGATATTTTTGTGTGGTGGTTCAATTGGTAGTTTTATTTCTTGTTTTATGTGTCAGTGGTAGAACATGGGGGAATACTTTTAGTGAGTTGGAGTTGGGTTGGAGGTTCTTCATTGCTTGTTGTAGAAGTATCAGATTTAGATCATAAACCCATTATTTTATGTTTCATATGCTACGATTGAAAATTTTATCACAACATTAGATTTAACGAAGCCGAATTCTAAGAGAGAAGGAGGTGAAGAATTTTGTCGTTATATGAGAACGAGAGAGAGAGAGAGAGCCTTTAGATTATGACTCAGATTTGAGTGTGATGCGGGACAGAGGAGGAGGAAAGACGGACACAGAGCAATTAAACTAGAAAGACTATATATGGGAGAGTAAAAAAGAGTTGGGCCAAAAGCTAAAACTAGGGCCAAAAGAAAGTTAGAGGGAGAAGGGTTTGTGGGAAAATCAATAAATAGTTATTTTTATTAGAAACAATTCAGTGGTTTGTACTTACTAGCTTCTCTCTCTCTCTCTCTCTCTCTCTTTATTCCTCCTATGACGTGTTTTCCATATCAATATATATACGAAATTTAATGCTTCACAGTTAATACTGCAAAAAGGTATGCGCCTGACCACACAGGATTTATGTAATTGAATGTTTGAAGAATTGAGCTATACCCATCCTTCAAATGGAGTGTATACATGTTTATTATTATTTGAATATGTGAAAGAAAGGTTGAAGAAATTTGTTCGAGTTTTTTTTTGTTTTGTTTTTTCTTTCCGATATGTAACTGATAAATATGGAAGAGAGTCGTGCAAACGAAACATTTTTGTCTGTACTGTGGGACTGGCAGCATGTCTATTTTGTACAAGAGAAAAAAAATGGGAATGAAAAAGAGGAGCTGAGGGAGATACGTATAATGTGTACATACACATAAAGTGTATAAATATTTGATAGAGACCCCATCGTCCTTTCTTCTTCCTCTGTTTATTCATCCATGGTAGCCATATCTGAGGGAAGCCTCTTACGAATATAAAATATCCAAATATAATTTATATAAGTCTTGACTTTCATAAATAAATTATTCCAAGTACATGGCATTTATTTACAACCACAAAATTGCAAAGGCTACTTAAACATGTACACAATTGTATAAGTAGGTTGTTGGGAAATATTAAAAAAAATTATGAACAATTTTTTTGGGAGGGAGGGGAGTCTAAATATAAAACAGAGTTGAAGCTAAATTTTTAAAATTGAGTTGAGTCAACAAATTGAGTCAATTGTGTTATTACTTAATTGTATTTGTAGATGATGTATCATTTTGAGGGACAGAAAAATGGAAAATTAAGGATAGTAATGATTGGGAATTAAGAGTCACTGAACTAGTGAAAGGTTTACCCCTTTCACCTTACCCCTTTTTTGTTTGGATAAAGATGAAGAGTATGATAATGTCAGAAAGACATAAAAGTTGTTTTTTTGATGGGACAAGGATCAACTGTGAATAAAAGAAAGATAAAGGTAGATCAAGAAGAACTGTAGATGATTTATCACTGAACATTTTTTCCAATATCAATGAAGATATTAGCCTCGTTTTTTAAATGTGTTTTTAACTTACTTTTTTTTAACTTACGCTTCCCTTAACGACATATTCGAGTCACTTAACTGTATTTGTAGTCCTCCTTCTACAAATTGATTTTTTGTTAGAGCTTCACCTTTGCTTTTTTATTTCTCCTAAAAAATATTTACTTAAGGTTGTACACTGTACAGATACAGGCTAAAAAAGGAGATGGAAAAATACGGCGGTTGAATGGGGAGCAATTTTATGAATAATAAAAGATTTAAAAAATTAAATGCTAAAATTTATATTCATGACATTACCTTTGGACACAGTTTCTTAAATTCAGTCCAAGTTTTTTTTTGGGAAAATGTTGCGTATATTTAAACAATTGATGATTTCCTTTCTTTTTAATTGCTTGTTTAAGTTAAAAGCATACATATGTACAAAAATTTTGTTTTTTTGATGATTTATTTGATATCATTATTGCATTGTTTGTTTTTTTAGATAAAGAGTCAATTGGGGATCAACTTAACAATATGGTTCACGAAGCAGAGAAAAAGTCGGAAGATTTAATGGCACGATTGCTCAAGAGCTCTACTTTTGGCAACCTTTCTTCGGTAAGAAAAAAAACACAATTTTGGAAAGCTCATTTATAGTTGTTGTTGTTAAAGACTGTACATTAGATGTATGCACCTGTGTTCCTTTATATAAAATTATGTAGTTAGTTCTATACGTCTATGTTCTATAATGTTGTAGAGTATATGAAGTGTAGACACTTTTATGAATTAATTTTGATGTCAAGAAACTTGCTCATGAAATTGTATGGTGAAGGAATGCTTTATCATATTTTTTGAAGGCTCAGCTGAAAGAGTTGGAGAAGGAATTTCATCTGTGGGAGAAAAGATTCAAGAAACGGCGTGATCAACTTTTACAATTCAACTCGATAGGTAAGGAGAAGAGAATTCTATTCTTGTCTACTTTTTTTTCTTGTTTAAAAATGAGAGAAACGCTAGACGGTAACGTAGCAATCAGTTTGTGCAAAATATTCATTTCTGTTATTAATATACTTTCTTGTCATGTTATACGTCAGTCGTAGAAAATATTTCCAAAGAATATAATTTAACATACGAGTTTTGAGTCCTGACTAGTTAGGTACGTAGATGTGGCGGGTATGTAACTTATATCGTTTAGGAAATGGAAATATTGAGAACAGAGAATGGGTGGTGATAGGAAAAAGTTCTTAATGAAGTTTATGGATTTAGTGTCAAGTTTAATTATGAGCAGTTGAAAAATATGATAAAATTAAAATGTTTTTAATTAAGTTGAAATCCAAATCATGGAGAATGTTGTTTAGTGTTTTCATTCCTCAAGTTTTAATCACACACTGTAAAGACTATTTGTACCTACATAGGTGCCTGATTGTAATTTTTCAAATGTAATTCAATATTATTTGTCAAAACTTTGGTAATTATTGTAGTCTGTGTAGGCTCATAACTGGATAAATTGGATAATTGAAAAGGGCATGGATCATTTTTTTTTTAGAATTTGGCACAGAATATTTCACAATTTCGAAATTGACAATATTATTGTCACATGACACATATATGTAAAAAATTTCCACGATTTATTTAGTATTTTTATCATGGTTCATAATAATAATACAATAAGAAGGAAAATCCCAAGAATTTTTAAAATGGATGACGTTTTAAGATGTAGTAAACGAAGACAAAGAGTGAAGAGAAACTGAAGGGGAATATATAAGATTTGGAGGGATGACAAGTTAAAACTTGTAGGAAAAATATTGTACTGTACATAGTAATGAGGAGAGAGAGAGAGAGAGGAGAGAGAAGTTTTGAAAACTGTAAGATTTTAAACCATTTGTTAGTTTTGTGCACAGAATTTTATATGAAGTAAAAAAAAAGAAAGTTGGAAATTTTGAAATATCATGACTGGTTCTCGTCAGTTTTAGTGAAACTATCAATGTCCTCGGAGACTGAGTGCGTACAGCTGTGCGTACTAAACGTTCCCTAATACACTGATTATGTGACAGATAGTCCTAAAAGACAGTAAATTTATTGACTGGGGGAAGAATGAAACCTTGAGCAAAGAAAAAGAAAATGAAGAAAGACGGTGACGTCCATGCATACAGACAGACAGAGACATGGGGGAAAGGTAGAGAGTAGAATTGTACAGTAGAAAAAAAGGGAAGTTTTCGGTTGAGCGAAAAGTACATAAGTACTATGCTATGGAATTCTATAGTAAGATGAAAATCAGTCTTCAGGTTGTGTGGCATCAGAATGTGAACCAACCTATTATTAACTACGTGAAATTTCAACTGAATTGCCTCTCTTTCCCGACTTTCACTTCTTCTTCTCTATAGAGAAAGCTTCTTTTCTTTCTATTTTCTCTCTCTCTCTCTCTCTCTCTCTTTGTAAAAAACTAAAAAGGTTTTTTGGTTCAGAATACTTACATGGCCCTTTCTTCTTTTTTTCCTTTTCTTCTTCTTCTCATACTCTTTAATCGTACTTTGTAGAGAAGGAACAGTATGTTTTTTTTCTTGTGTGTGAATCTTAACGTGAAAATTGAACACCTGACATGAAACTTTTAATTAATGATGTTGAATAGGTCCCTTGATAATTATTTTTCCTCTTTTAGCTTTAGCTTAGAGAATTTATTATTAATTCAAATGATAATGACAAATGCCAAATTCCAATTGATAAGCATTTATGATCACCTGAAGAAAGTGCAATAGAGTAGGTGGAGAGGGCCTGGAGCTTATAACTGTACAAGACTTGAGATTTTAAATGAATTTGCCATCATATAAAAAATGTAATTTTCATTGGACGTAGAAAAATGTGAGCACGTTCTAAGAATTGACTCTAGGGCCCCAAATTCTCCTTTATTTTCTATTTTGAGTGCAACTCTTTAAATTTTAAATCTCAAGTTTCAAGAAAAGTCTTGGAACAACATATTTGTGTTGGATTTGTAAAAAAAAAATAATTGAAATTGTCCAATGTAAATATTTGAAATATTTTACTCTCTCTCTCTCTCTCATATACGTACAAGATGGAATTATGAGAACACAAGATATTTTATTAGGAGAAATTTAATATGTACAAGTCAACCATCAAGATTTCAAGAACGGATGTAAGTAGCAGTTGAACCTTTCTAAATTACTTTTCCTTTCAACTTTGAATGGGGTTCCTCTTCGCATTCTATTCCTCTCTCTCTCTCTTTCCTGCGAATAATAATTATTATAAATTGGCACTTGAGTACTTTATTCAACTCGATGAGTCGAAGGAAGTGAAAGAGAGGACATGTTTGCGTCATCATGATATATAACCAAGGAGTTTAAGTATAGAGATGGTGGATATAGAGAAAGTCACATGTAGCTAAAACCACACTATGTTAGACCATAAATTAGTCTTGAAGACTATCAAGATTGTTGAGGATATGGAGGAAAGTTTGGATCTAAATTTGGAAATTTAATAAATTTAATTTTCTTCCAGTTCAGTTTCTATGATACCCTTATAGTAAAAAAATGTCTTTTTTGAATTTCTTGAGTTTGCACGTGACAACATATCTAGGTCATGTCAACGCTGTAATTGTAGCCTAAATCTTGACTAAAGTTGAAGAAGGTGCTCAGACTGAGAGTGCTGGTATTTTTGATTTTTTTAAGACAAGAAAATGTTATTATGATGGTAAAAATAAAATAAGGGATAAATGTGTAGGATGCTCAAGGAAGTTGTGATGATAAAATGAATTTTCATTTTTATGTTGAGAATATAAAGTTTACACTTTTATGTACAGATATTTACACAATAAATTTAAAATTTGATTATATTTTCTAGGACCACCGGACCCTCCAGCAAAAGTATGTGAAATTATGATGTTGATTATATTATACATTTACTCTTAAAGTTGTTTTTTTGTGAGTTGATTTTAATTTTGAATATTTTTTTTTTTTTCAAGGTGACTGTGGATGTGATAAGCTCAACAGCGGTTCGAATTCGCTTTCAAGAAGCCGACAATCAGGACAATTCAATTTGCACAAAGTACAAAAGTAAGTTATGTCAATTTTTTTTGCCATTTTACATTAGTGGAAAGTGAAGGATTAAGTGTTGTGAAATGTAAAAAAAAATAATTTTCTGATGGTGTGAAATTGTTGAAAAGGGAGAAGATGAATGTGAATAAAAGTCAGTGTATTTGACAGAGTATGAGTTTGTAGATAAGACTACACGCACATTTGTATATCCAACCAACCAATTTGGATAGTGGCAATGACGACAGACTTTGATGTCTGTCTGTCGACAATCTAAAAAGATTCTATGTAATTCTAGGACGAACATTACTTGAAAATTGTCCCTGATGTATTATTATATTCCTTTGTTTTTAACTTGTTTTTTTCTTTGCTCACTATAGTATGCTCTACCTTCTAGAAATGTTCTTGGGTGGTCATTCAATTTTGTCTCATCCTTTTCCTAAATAGTTTTCTCTTAGAATGTCTCCTTTTCATCAGATTGTCAAATCCCCTAGAGCTACATTATTCCAAAAAGGTTCTTTTTTTGAAAGAGTCATGCTAACTTTTCCATTCCTCCTCCTTTCTCTCTCTCTCTCTCTCTCTCTCTCTTGCCTTGATAGAAAACTCCATGTAGTCTCCTTTCTTCTTTAGTTGTTTTATGCTCCTTTAGGCATTTTACTTAATTTTAAGTTGAAACAAAGTTCAACTCCTGTCAAAGCTTACATTTACTCTCACGGTTTTCATCATATGTACTTCATATGAGGAATCATGTTCAAGATAACCCTACAATATTTTTCTTTTGAATATATATATATATCCTCTACTTTTACGACTATATTTTGTACAGCGAGGCAATTTTTTTCTTGGGCCTTGTGTGTGTGATGCTTACAGTTAATGTAAAGGTTGGAAGAAATGCAAAAGACTATTCATGAGATCTATAGACATGTCCTGACTTGGAAAAAAATGGCGTACTCGCACGTTGGAGAAAGAAAGTCAGAATAAGCCTTTCACTAAAAAGAATGGGAAATGTTCCAAAAAAAGAAGTCATATTTATATATTATTTATAGTAATGTTTGAGCTGACTTGGTCTTGTGTGTTTTATGAACAAAAATTTTGGAGCGAAAGTCATGCTGTCATCTTCATACTGGTGGCACAAGGAAAGGCGGAAAGACAATCACTCAAACTCACGCAAAAGTACAGTGCAGGAAATGCGTGTTACATTTTTTTTGCAAAATATCTCAGCAGCAGCTTGTAGTTCTTTTGAGAAAAGACAAAAAAACTGGAGGGAAGACTAATGTTTACGTCACCCAGAGACAGTCCCATGGATGTGGAGAGTCAAATTTTTAGTAGAATAAATGTAACAAAAAAAAGTTTTCTCATGTTTTTTTTTCTCTTTTTGAGCCAACAATTTTCTTGGACAAAAGTTAAAAATTAGTACTTGATCTGTAGGAAGTGGAAACCACAAAGATGAGACAAAAGATATGATGATTTTTGTATATCTCTCTCTGTGTCTGTGTCTTTGTGTGTGTCTGGATTGTTAGCTTACCGTCTAGATTTTACATTTGAGGTGTACATTTCTTTTGATGTTGACACGAGATGAAGAAGAAGATAAAATATAAAAGTGGTTTCCGTCGTCTAGAGTTAAAAAAAGAAGGCTCAACTTGTTAAATAAAATAAATTGCAAGTCACATGTTCAGACTTGTACTATAATAATCTTCATGGTTGTAGAGCTGTAGCTGTGGGGAAAATTAGACAAACAAAACATCTGAAAGTACTAGATTGCAAAATATTAACTATGGTTTTTTTAAAGTATAAATGTCTTGAAAGTTACGCAAAAGGCGTCAAAACAACATTACAAAAAGTAAAAAAAAAAACCATGCTAAATATGAGTTACAATAACAAGAACCAAAAGAAGAAGAATTGCAAGTGTGAGATGATTAATATTTCAGAAAAAGTTGAAAGAACAAGAGACATGAAAGTATTCTTCATGTTGTTCAACTTTTGAATGAATTTGAGACTCTCGTAGATTCGGTTTTTTTATGAAGATTTACTTTTGGAAAATGAAATGAATAATTAGATGCCTTTGGTAAAGTTTACTTGGTTATGTACGTCTCACAACTTTTCTTCTATTGTTAACTTTCTATTGTTTTAATTCTTCAAGTTTTTGTTGTGTTTTCTTTATTATGTATATGAGGGACCACAATACGTTAAATATGATTAATGACACGACACGTGTATGTATTATTATATTTTGTCGGTAGTATAATTATGACCCAATTATTTAATTGAGTAAAAATGTTACTTTTTATTTATTTTTTTACAGTCGAATGGAGCTTGGAAGAAGACTTTGCTTTAGGAACAACCACCAAATGGATGGAGATGTTGGATCTTCGTAAAATGGAAACTGTTCTTAGTGATTTAGAGACTGGTCGTCGTTATTACTTTCGTGTGACAGCGGGTAATTGTAAGGGATACGGTTTTCATCAAAATTCAACACCGAGCTCTGTTGTACCATCCAGTAAGTTCAAATTTCTTTCAATATTATGTATAAAAATATATGCCATATTATTATTTGTTTTTTCAAGTGATTTTGAAAGAAAAGAAATAATTCTTTATAAAAAGAGAAAAGAATGGATGAATAGAAATTGTAATATTCGTGCCTAATTATTATTGAGTTAAACCACTGAAGGATAGGACACATGATTCTTGTAAAGTATTTGCCTTAATGTAAGTACTAATCAGGGTACATTACAAATAGACCACGAGAGAACTAAATATATTAATTTCAAAAAGGGAGAATGACCATTGTTCCTTTTTCACGAGGAATTGTGGTTCGTGTTTCCATTGTCAAGGTTACATAATACTCGTATCTATATAGTTCTAGTTTCTAGGTTTCTAGACCTTGTCAATGTTTATTGCTTTATTTTTATATACCTACGGATAGATTATGATATGTACCTGCCTTCATGTTATTTCACATATCATTTTTATGTACTTTCTCTTTACTTTCTCCTCACTGTTTGTATCAATATTTTTTTCCCCTTGCTATTGTTTGGTAACTAACATGATGATGAAGTTGTACACATACAAAAAATTCCAAGCATGCTATAATGTTTGTCTTACAACATAGATATCGCATTTTTACTTATACTATTTTATAGCTTATGACAAAGAGAACGTGGGTCTCATGCATGTCACAAAAATTCTTGTTATTATAAACACACTGTTCAATCCACGGTTTGGAGTTAAATAGAGGTTAGCCACGTATTATAATTAATATTTGATGACAAGTTTTCAATTCCATAATGATTATTTTGTGATATGGATTGTTTTACATGTTGTACTTTTTTTTTCATGAGATTGAGATGCACGTACACGATGAAATCATGACTCACTCTCGCTCGTGTTAGATTTAGACTGGTGGATAATAATAAGGAATAAATAAGGGTGTACTCTACTCGTATTCCAGACAATGACGAGTGCTTCTCATTTAAACATCTAAATTCTCAAGTATGGCTCACATAAACAATAAAGCGAAAAATAAGGTTCTTTCATCGATAAAAAAAGAGGAGGAGAAAGAAAGGAAAAGAAAGTAAATTGAAAAAAAGAAAGGGGGAAAAAGATGAAAGGATACTTGAGGGAGAAATTTTTTTGGCCTTGGATGTTTTGGATGGGGAAAACATGTTTTTTTAGTAAACTCTCTCTGGTTTTCACATGCAAGTACAACTATCCCCGCCCCTACCATGTAAAAGAGAAAAAAGAAAAAGGGCCATTTAGACATGATGACTGCAAAGTACTCTACAAACTGTATATGTGTGTGTGTGTGAGCAGTCTCGTTGCCTTATCCAAGAAAATTATGCAGATTCAGATGAAGTCAGAATTCATGAATAACTAGCCATACAGTCTAGTGACTTGATGTCGACTATTTTTTTCTCTCTCTCTTTCCACCAACATATTACATGTTTCAGTGGAGAAAGGAAAAAAAATGGATCTTTCTTTCTTTCCACCTACGACAATTTAGACAACCTCAAGAAGGAACCATAAAATAATGTTTTTTGGCATTTTGGATCGTAGCACAAGTATAAATACTCGAAAGTGAGTAGCGGAAAGGATGGGGCTCTGTATTTTTGGATGGTTGACTCTTGTGTTATTTATATTCTTACTTTTTCAACTTTTTCTAAAAACTTACTACGACTCTACTCATATATAACGTCAAACAAGAACCAGTGGAAGAGGGAACAGGGATTACATAAAAATTAGGTCATTCGTTCAACATTACCTTCTCAATTTTTCATAAGTATTGTACACAATAGCAGACTCCATACCTAGTCAACTGTACGGACTTATGGAGGGTGCATTTATGTGTAACTAAGATTTTGTTTATTTCTTTTTCGGCTTTCAAGCCCTCTCTTAATATTTTTCATATTAATTTACTCTCTGACAGTCGAGCAAGTCCAGAAAACAAGCGAACGTTTCTGTTTTTTCTGTTTTTTTTGGTTGAGTATACTCAAAGATTTGAGATGTCAGATGTTGATGTGAGATTTAATATTGTGTACAATAAGTGAATAGACAAGGTCTTACCCTAGTTTCTGCCATTTTTAAATCCCCGGGTCTTTATCATTTTTTTGGAATTTTTTGGTAAACAAAAATTGTATCTTTATTGCTTGTCTCTTCTTGGTGTAATTTTTATTGGGATTTTAGAATCAAAATATTAATTTAATTTGAATTTCAAAACAAGATTTAATTTAAATTAATTACGATTGACTTTGATGGTATTATTATTCTCATTTAATCCTGCCTCATGTATCATGTTTATCACAATCATTTTTTGGACTTGATTACATTTCTGGCATTTGTGTACAAGTGCAGGCAGAAATTTTCTGCATTCACTTGTACTCGTATGTTGAAGGGGGGGGGGATGTATTTTCGAAGAATTTTGCAAGAGTGTCCCTTTATGTGTGTGTGGGTGTGAATTGTTTACACTTTTTTGAATAGAGGAGCATGCTTTAAATGTTGAAGTGTTTTCTAGTTTTCTAAGTATAATACATTGTAAACCTTACCAGGTGTATTACAAAATGAATTTCTTTTGTGCATAGTGTTAGTTAATTATGTTGTACTTGTAGTATAAATAGAGAGCAATTTGACAAAACAAAATGTAAATTATAAAAATTAAAATTTATATGAATGAACAAAAGGAGGGGACTAGGGTGGATTTATGTAGTTGAATCCTTAGAGATTCATTAGGCCATGAAAGAGAATAAAAAAAAAGAATCTTTCGAGTGTATCCTCAGAGATATAAAATTTACTCGTATGACCCAAATTAAGGTGTAATAGTAGGAGAATAGAGAGATGAAAGAAGGAAATTTTAGTCATTATATATTCCAGATGGAAATGAGGATTTATTATCGTATGACCATATATGTACTATGTAGTATGTACATTTGTATTTTTATACAGATACCCAGAGATTTTTTTTCAAGTTTTCAACTAGACTCCATTCTTTTTTTTTGCTAAGAAATTTTGTTCATAGTCATTGTTAAGTCTCTCTCTCTCTCTCAACTCTTGGTATATTCTGTGTGTAGAGCAATGTAGAGCGTGAAGTAATAATAAAGAAGTATCATAAGAAGGAGACATAAAAGACATAACCGAAATCATGGCTATGACTTCTAATATATATAGCTTAGCTATCTATCTATTATCATTTCACCTAGGCCATGCAATGGCAATGCCTAGTTATAAGAAAGAACATTTATATAAATTATAGTGGGGATATAAATGATGATGTAATCCGTAATGATGTAGCATTATGATTATATCACTGGAGTATTGTGTATGTGGGGAAGGGATCTTCCCTCTTCTCTGTGAATGTAAGAGAGGAGGAGGAGAATCATGGATTGTAGATTGTGGATTCATAAAACTGCCTCAGTGACTTTCTCTGCTTTTTTTATGCCCCCCTTTCTCCTCCTATTGTCGTCTGAGAATGCATATAGTAGCTTAGTTTTTGGCTGTATATTTTTCCCCATTACATTCCTCATATTCGCGTTTTTGTATGATTCTCCTAAATCCGCTTCAGTTGTGTTATGCGCTATGTGTTAAACGTTTTGGCCTCCTCTAGCTTTTCACATCATTCTCTCTCGGTTGAATTGCATTTTCTCTCTCACTCTCTTTCGTGTGCTTTCTATTTATATACGCGTTGTACGCACGACGTAGTCATCAATTTCAATTCCTTACTTTTAGCCCGTTTGTCCTTCTTGTTAGTGTAGATTGGGGACTGTACATTTTGTTCTTGTGATTCTTGTGATGGAGTTCGAGGTAGTTGTTTTTTTCCTTTCCATAAATTTTTTTCATTTATTCCACCCCTTCTCTATTTCTTTATCCCAGGTTCTGTATCGTTCGTTGTAATTTGTACATCTTTTTTATGTTACTTCTGGTATTATACATTTAATGTCCGGATGTTTTGTAATGTAAATATTATATTTTGTATTCAGGCCATGAGTAGAGGCTTTCTCTGTACTAATAATATTGATTGTTACTCGTATATGTGTATATGTGGTGAAAGGGGGTGAAAGCTAAGGCTTAAAAATTTCAAGCTCGATTTGGGCTTCAGTCACCCTTCTTTCTAATTAAGGTAGACAAAATTAGGCTTAAGAATTTCTTAAATTTGGAGGTTGCATCAATATACTTTTTTTATTATATTTTTTGTGTATGAAATTCGGAAAATCTATAATTTATAGATGAAGATTAAAGTAGGACATAAAAAAGGAATAAAGTTATTTAAGGTTGAAGCTTTAATAAAGTCATTTGTTAGTTGGTGTGATGGAAAATAAATGAAAAGGTATAATAATGAATTGAATATTTTGGCATGATTACTTGGAATTGGAATGATATTGGTAGTTAAGTCTAATGTTGAGTATAAGGGACATAATAATGTTGATAGAAACATGGAAGAGGCAATCCAAGATGGAATATATGGGAATATATATTTTTGAATAGCTGTCTCGATACTGATACTGATTTATTTGACTTGTTTAGGTTGGCGTGACGTGGATGGAAAGAAGTCAAGGTATGCTGGTAAAACTACAATCTTTGATGATATTTTCGGAGAAATTCAAAGGTTAGTACTATTAAATTATCCATATATATATTTATTTTGTGTATGTACAGTTATCGATATTCTGTCCGATCACAAGTATAATATTATGAAAGAGTGAGTGTGTGTGTATGTGAGTGATAACAAAATGTTCAATTTAATTTTTTTTTTCTTTTGAAAAAGGGCACGCCCAGAGTATGCATCAGAAATTCGGAGTATTGATTTCCGGACGAGAGATTCTTTGGTGGGGAGTGATAATAATTCACTGAGCAGTCAGAGCACAAAGGATTCCAATCAGCAAGGCTATCAACAGAATTATCATCATCAACCTCATCATATGCATCATCACTATAGCCTTCATGGTTATCCACAATCATCCTCTTCTCAGCATCAGAAGACCAAAAATCAAAAAATAATTTCTATCAAACAATTGTTTGCTTCCGCACCTAAATTCCAGAAGAATTTTAAGAGGTTAGTATTTTTTTTTATTATAAATTTATGTGAAAAAAAATACGTGACATGTGTCAACTCATATGACTTGTATGTGAGGACGATGAGTTTTTCGTTGTGAATTTTGAAAAAAAAATATTTGGAGAGGGCCTACAAAGCTTAGGATAGAATTGAGAAGTAGTAGGTATCACAAATTTGGTACGTGAATTTTACTGTGAGATTATAAAGAGAGACTGTAAAGATATTTTGAATGGGATGCATACAAGATCCCCGGATGAAAGTAATTTTATTTCTATTCACATTGGAAATTGAAGTTTTTGAGATGAAATGTGTTTACAAAGGCAATATCCAAGGGATGTAATAGTATTCCATCTTTTATATGTAAACTTGGAATTACGTACGGCGGGTCGGTGACTCTATAGATCTCTCCCTCTCTCTCTTTGAGTGGGACAAAGTCCTCCAATAAAGCGAAATGTGAGGTAAAGGTATGTCTAGAATTGAGTTGTGAATGTAACTAATATGATTTACGTAACCGATATCTTGCCAAGGGTTTTCTTCCTCACTGTTGAAGTATAGTCAGGTACTTATATGGGAGTGTAGATATATTTTTTTTGTGTAGTGTACAATTAACTGAATCATAGTATAGAGTCAGGTAGCCCGATGGAGGTAAAGTGCAATTTTTTCGTGACAGGCGAACAAGAGAAAGGAGAGAGAAGCAATCAGGGAAAGGAGAAAGGAAAGAGAAAGAGGTTGTATGTAGATAAGGGAATTTTCTTTGAGAAGGCAACTTTAGGAGAAAGACCAACAAAAGAAACCACAGAAAAGGACGAATGTTCCAAGCCCTTTTCGTTTTCTTTATTTTTTTCCTTCTGTGTTGTCATTCATTGCCACTATTGCACGACGGAATTTTCATACTCTAGTATTTCTAAGAAATTTACATTTTTTTTCTTTTGGTTTTTTTTGGTTCATTTCAAATTTCAAAGCGTGCTTTCTTTCTTGACTGAGATGGAAATGTTGTTGTTGCTGTTGTTGAGACATTCAGGTTGACGGCATGACACGTTGTTATTTGCAATCTCATCGTACTCAAGGGCATGTTCCGCATATTTATTATTTACCAACTTCTTAGCACTCCAACACTCGTCGTCCCCTCTCATCTCTTGGGAAGGGTGAAGAATTTTTCAAGAATTTTATTCTTTCTTATTTTTGTGTAACCTAGTTAGAATTTCATTTTTGGTTTTTTTTGTCGCAAGACTTGAATTTTCTGGAGAATTATTTTCATTGGATTTATTAAGCATTATACATAATACTTAATGATATTAGTGGATTATGAAATCATCTCGTTGACAATGAAATGGACAAAAAAATGTAACAATTTTTGTTTTATTAATGTTGTCAAAAGTATGCATGTATTATTTGTTCGTTGGTGTGTTTTTAAGGACTAGAAATTGGGATAAAATTGTAAATCCAGGATTTTCATATATTTGTTATACATGGGCGTACATATATATATATACTTTTTGTGGTAAAATATCCGTAGTATCATAAAACCCGGGATAGTCATTCTGTTCTGACTGTAAGATTGTGTAGGATGAGAGAAACTTTTTGAGGAGCACACATCTGTTTGATCTAGCAATAAGACGGGCTTAAACTAGGGTCCATTATTATGATATGTGCTTGAGCAAGGATACACTCACAGAAAAGACATTAGAAAGAGATTGAAATCCAATCTCAAGTCTGGTATTTTGTAGATTGACACACACAAGTGTGGAGTGTGGTTTTTCTCTAATAGATGTAATTTTGGTATACATATCTCTCTTATAAGGAAATGATGTTGAGCAAATGATGACAAAGTTTTGGTTTCTGTGGGTTGTACAGCATGCACTTCTGGACTAAAGTATAGTGAGATGACACTCTCTCTTGTGCCTTGAAAATGTTTGTAGATTTTCTCTTGAGATTCTCTTAATTTGAATTTTGTCAAGTACTTTTATTCCTTCATTATGGTTTGAAAAATAATTAATTTTGGTTTTGATTTGGCCCCATCATGGCAATAAATCTTACCTCTAATTAAGTACATTAATGTAGATGTACATAGAATGACCAAGGAATTTGGATCATTTGATAAAGTTTTTTTTTAACCATGTGATTTTTTTTGAGGCTGTTGCTCAAAATTCCTGACATGCCTTCATGACACTGAAAAAGGGGGGGGAGTTCAAGGTTACATAGTTTGGCTTTAGTTTGGGTGGCTTTGATGTATTTGAACACTTGTATTTTTTTTGGATTATCAGTGACAAAATTTAGAATTCTTCTTTTTTTTCTTCAATCTCCTTACTCTACGAGATGTACACTTCTCTCTTGTGATGTATCCGTAGAGGAAGAAATTTTCCATTTATTTTTATTGTACCTCTATAACTCTCCAAGAAAAAAAAATGGAGAGAGAAGGGGGAGGAGACGAATGTATATAAAACGTTGAGTGTGGAGAAGATTTTCAACAATCTTCAGTCAACCTTGTACATTTTTGAAATTCCATGCTGGGTAGGCTCCAACTCCTTTTCCTGTTCCCCGTCAAATTTCTCTTTTTTTTACTTTAAATATACACCAAAAGTTGAGGAGATAGCATGTGGTGAAAGTAAACACATGAGTTTTGGGTGAAAGTGATAGTTTTGTAGACTTTTGTACTAGGTAGTCTCCTTGTACTATTTGGACATAGAATTGGATTCTAGCTGCTACTGTTCATCTATTTGGGGGCCACAAATCAGAAAGATATACAAGATTGGAGTGTGTGTGAGGGTGCTCTGATGGTACCTTACACTTTGGCTACAGTAGTCGGAAATGAAATGATGATGAATTGGAACAAGTGGAGTACAATCGATTTGTATGAAAATTTGGGACATGGCTTGCAGTATATTTAGTATTGAACTGTGAATTTCTCATACATTTATCCCCACCATCTTTTTCTATTCTCACGCTCTTTCACAATTTAATCTACCATAGTGTTAGAGGAGAGGGTGGTGATTAGATTTTTTCTCTTTTGTGTACCGTCTATGCTTCAAAAATACAACTTAAAGGTGAACTATTATACTCCATGCCTACTTCTGTAGTTATATCTAATTCGTGCCTCGTGTATTCTATAAAAAAAGAAATTTTTTTGAGAGCACACATTTAAACAAAGCTTGTAAAAGAAGGGGGGGGAATTCTTGGAGAAAAGAAAATGGAAGAAGACAAGAAGACGGGAAAGTTAAAAATTATAATTGCTCTCCCTAACGGGGCTCAATGTTCTTCTTTAGTAGACAGTTCCATGTTGTTTGAAAAGAAATGAAAAAAGAAAGAGATGAGACTTGAGAGGAGTCTGCGAATTCTAAGCAAAATGGATAATATTACAAATGTCAATTAAGATGAGCAACATTTTTTCTATTCAACGTGTTGTGTCTGCTATGTATAGTCTACTGTGTGTGTAAAGAGAGAAGGAGAAGGGTATTGTTGTTTTATATTATTTTGTCTTGCCAGTCTTGCTTGTCGGTTCAGGAGAAAGAAAGAGAGGCAATTATTGCATTGAATTTCACAGGAAATTGAGTTGAGTGCCACGTTAATGAAGCAGTTTCAACGTCTAGGCTTTTGGAAATTGCTTTTGTCCCTCTTCACTTTTGGGGATGTCTGAGTATGTGGTGGTGGTTGACGAAGGTTATATTACAGAGAAAAAGGAGAGGACTTTACCAGAATAAGCTGGTTATACATTTGCCATTTGCCAGCTTTGCAGGGAGACTCGGAATTAAATAATCTCAAGGCACCCCGTGAACTATACCTAATTTCCTGTTTTGATGAGGAGCTCTGTTTGCTTTGCGTCACGCCATTTATCATATGATCAACCCGCCACAATCATACGACACCAAATACTGTCCTACCATCAGTATTACTACAAGTTGTTCAAAACCATGTTCTTTTTTTGTGTCTTCACAAAAACTACTGCTCTTTTTTGAGCTCAAGTACTTTTGTTTGTGTGGGCTGTTGACTTGCTTTTATAAGTGATCCTTCAACCAAATGCAATATTTGTCTCTCTTTTTTTTGCTCATATTTATTACTTTTTTGTCGTCATTACAAGTATTTTTGAATTTTCTCTACAAGAGTACAAAAATTGGTCCTTTTTTCTGTCATTTTACAATTTAAGTCAACAGTCAAGAGGATTATTTAAAGAATTTGACAATTAAATTTTTTGAGAGGTTTAATCTCCCATCCATTTTATAATAATAAAATTGCTAGAAAATTTAGTTCAAATATAAATCAGAAAGATAAAGTTATTATTTGTTACGGTTAAGTATAACATGAGATGAAAGATGAATAATACTAAATTAGAATTGTACGATCCTATCAAACATTAGAGGGAAATGAGGGTACCAGTGACAAAGGCTAATGGCTCCTTTGGACTCACTCTAAAGGACTATTGTATACGTGTAAGATTAGTTGTTAGATTTTTCTTAGAGCAATTCTTATAACTTTAGTTTTATTCCGGGGAACTATTTAGTCATTTAAAATGTTGAAAATTTCTTTTTAACGACTGGAATGGGTCATGGGTCATGACTGTAAAAATGTTGTGCAAGAATCAGTTGACTCTTGAGAGTCAGTCTACAATCTCTATTTTTTGGTATCCTAGGTCCAGATTCATTGTCACTATAGGACAAGTATATGGGTATAGTCGATGAAATGTAATTAAGGAAAGTAAAGAATATATACATACAAGACAATTCCTCTGTTGGTCATCTACTTTTTTGGAAAGAGGGGGAATGAGACGAGAGTTGAACTGTAATTTTCTTCATGGACGAAACAAAAACCTTAATCTTATAATGAGTAACATGTATCTCACAAAGGTTATGTCTGTAGTCTTTGGAAGAAATGTGACTGTTTTCTGTGAGGGGTACATCGATTCAGAGACAATTTTAATGAAGTCGTTATCTACATTTTTAGTTGGTTTTGGAAGAATAAAGACATGGAACGATGTCATGTAGTTTAAAAAATTGTCGTAATTTAATATTATTGCAAAATATGGAGAGGGATGAAGATTTTGATTTTTTTGAATGATCTAAACATTTATTTTCTGTATAAATGGGATACTTGATCCTTGCTTGGGAGTATTTTCTCTCTCTCTCAAATTTTTCCATAGTTTTTCTCTATCATTCATCGACTTTTTTTTGGAAGGGTTTGAGACTGTGAGACAGACGATAAATTCAAGACAAATATCAATATTGAATGTGAAAGCGTCTTTTAAATTATAGAAAAATATTATGTTATACCTAGTACAAGTATTTTTGTTGGACTAAAAAAATAATAGTGTGTACAAAAATATATATTAGGGTTTGAACTGGTTGGATATACAGCTAGATATGTTTGGCAAGTGATTCCATGACTTTGACCAAGAAAAAAAAGAGTCTTGCTGGAGTTTCTACGTCTTGCAATAAATAAACATTATATTATGTATATGAATGGTAAAGATAGTTTTTTGGAGATGTGCAAAGGTTGAATATGAAGGACAAAAAAAAGTTTTTTTCTTGTTTCTTTGTCATTTGTTTGTTGTATGGTTTTTCCATTCTTATTTTTTTGGCTTTGGTTTCTGCTTGATTGCGTCTCATGTTCTGGATTTTTTCTCTTTTGCTCCCTAGTTTTTTTTTCTCGAGTTTTTCGAAATTGTCTTGGATTGGTTTTTTCCTCTTTGCTTTAGGCGAGCACGCTGTGCAAAAATTTCGATCGGAGTTGGCATTTGTACTTATAGACGGGCTGACAATAAGTGTCAAACAGTATGTAGTACCCTTGGTCATGCTAGTTGGACCAGGACATTGGACGGCCTTTGGTTTCTTCTTTTTTTTGCTATGGCTATGCACAAGTTGTCCATTGACATCTGTATACGCAATGATGACGCAGTACGATGAGTGTAGGATGGAAAACGAGGAGTCGGGTTTGAAAAAAGTGGGTTTTTTATTAAAAAACAGCTGGACTATTTACTTTCAACTTGTTTAATAAGAAGCAACAAATTGCATGCTCATTCCCAAATTCCCAGTCCACCCCCAATTTTATGTACATAGAAGTAATCTATATAATTGACAGGACATTGTGGAGTTCAATCGAGGTCGTGGCCTCGTGTCGTATTTTAAGGAGAAAAAAATGTACATACATTGGGCACCATTTCAAAGTCAATTTTACCCACCTGTGATCATTTAAATTCTCAAACCAGTTGTCAAAAGTCTGGTTTTTTTGTCGATTTTTAAATGGAGTTTGAGGTTTATAAAGAAAGTGAAGCAGTGTCTCTTTTTTGATGATAAAAAACTTTTCTCATTTTATTTAATATCTTTTGAAATTATTTGCATTGGATATTGGATAGTTTCATAATTAAATGAAAGTTTGAAGTAAAAATAAAAGGGAAATGTTTTATTTAATAAGATGGAGAATGTTAATTACACTTAAAAAGTAGTTGAGTATATAATTGTGTAGCTATTCATATATAATTATACATGTGTTATTTTTTGATTCCTCAATTATGGAATATTAATTTGATACTTTTGTTACGGTTCAAAAATCTTGAATAATATGTTATATTAATAAACTCACAGTTGAACATGGATTGGATATGTTACTAGACTACGGTCATGTAGAATATATAGTGAAGAGTAAAATTTTTGCTGTGACTGTTTTATAACTGAATAATATATTACATTAAAGGTATACTCTGGTAAAGGGCGGGTTGAAATCGATTTCCTGCATATTGTAAAGCATTGTAAATTGCATGTTGTTTCAACTTGACCAGGATTGAAAGAAACAAATGGATATTATTATTCCTACTTTTACACTACGAGTATTAGTTGTTCTCTCTCTCTCTCTCTCTCTCTCTCTGGGTTTCTTTTTCCAATCTAAAATCGTACAAGTAAAACAATACTCTATTAATGTATCCCATGCTACCATATTAAATAATATGAGTATGAAGCTGTCATGCATGGTATACGTAGATTTTAGTAAGTTTGATAAATGATGCAATTTTCTAGGAATTTTTGATTTGAGGTCAATAAAATATAACATTTCTGATTATGTATTTTTTTTGTTTTTATTTTTTTTACAGAGGTATCTTCCTTTCTTGTGTTATCTACAGTGAAGACAAACTTTTAGTGACCAACGAAGAATTTTTACCGACCATAGAAATTGATGAAACTTTCCCAAGCTCACTTCATAATGATTTCCATTGGCTTCTCAAGGTAACTCGAGTTTTTATTAAATTAATTGTTTGTTATTTTTAATGTATTAAAGCATTCTAATTTAAGATAAATTTTAGGAGACATAACAAAAACGAGTATTTTCAACTTTTATCCCTAATTCGATAAAATTAATTTATATTTTTCAAAAAAGATACAAAACATTTCCTATGAAATGATTTCAAAGCAAGTATTTAGTGGAACTTTTTAAAAATCCTTTGAACTTTTTTTTAGTATTATTTTGTATGAAAGAATTAAGTTGTATATTGTAAAATATGAAAAATGTTTTATGTGTTTATAAATATAAAGAGATACACAAAAATCTCTAGAGATTGCTGTAATACTGATATTAGCATCATTTTGTGATTTTATATAATGTCAGTAAATCAGTTTTGAGCTTTTCATGGAAAGTGAATGGGTGAAAGCTGCCAAAAGCTAAAGTGTACAATCAAAGCCTGAGTATATTTTCTTTGATCCTAGTTTATAGTTTAACAATTTTTTCGGGGGAACAACAAGAGCCAGAAATAAATAAAAATGAACGTAGTGCCTTGTTTAAACTAGAGATTCAAACACGCAAAAAAAAATTTCCCGGAAGGATTTTCATGGATCATATCGATAGGTTTCCTTCTCTTGTTTATGATGTGATAGCATCATTTTTTGGAAGCTGGTGGGCTCACATTGGATATTTCAATATTTCATCAGCTCATCGAAATAGGAAAAGTTCTTTAGGCTATAGACTACCTATATAGACTGTATATAGGTGCATGTGTACATTTATAGCGTAGGATTGTTTTTATGTATAATATTATCTACTCGTGAAAATTTGGTCCGGACTGGCTGAAGGAATAGTCCACAGTGTAGTTGGTAGTGTTGAAGAGGAAATGTTTGGGACTATATAGTTTTTATATCATGGATGGATATTGGTGAGGACTTGGAGAGAGAGAGAGAGAGGAGGAGAAAATTGTAGAGTTGATTGGTGCCCAGGGAGCTCATGGAACCTTTTGTTTTTTGGGCCAATGCTTGTTCAAATTTCTCAATGAGATCAGTGTCGCCATTTAAGTTCACTTTCAAAATGACTCTTGTTCTCTCTCCTCCTCCTCATGTATTGTACCGTACACTCTTCCACTTTTACATTCACATTAATGGTAGCATGGGGAGATTTTAAGTCTCTTGTGTAGTTTGCAGTTATCTTACCTCTTTTAGTCCTTAATTGTTATTCAAGATCAATGGAAAATGTGGAACATTTTTTAAAATTGAAACATCATTACTTTTTTTTTGCTTTCTTGACTGTAGTCAAACTATGAAAATGTTCTTTTTCAACTTTCTCTCTACTTTAAAAAAAATTCACTTTCTCTCAAACTTTGTCTGATTGTCTATTGTTTTTGTCTGTGTAATGGTGGTTGGATGTTAAAATAATGAGAATATGAAGTGGAATCAAAAGAGGAAAATGTGTAAAAAAGTTGTGTGTGCTGTGTGTGTACAGTGTGATTTGAAAGTGAAAGGAAGTGGGTGTGAGAGAGATGGTCTACTTATATCCTCCTCATTGCACATCATAATAAATTAAATCAGTGGGATTCAATTGCTTCCATTCTCTCTTAACGGAGGCTTAATGGGATGGTAAAATAAATTTATGGTACAATTCTACACACACTTTATACACTCAAATGTCTCTACACTATTTTCCCACATTCAGATTGAAAATGAGATGAAGTAAAGGGAAATGTGGGAATGAGGGGAAGGGAAAATAGAACACGGAGAAAGTTATCTTTGTGTGTAATGTGTATCTGTAGTGGTGGAAAGTGTAGAAATTTTTGTTTGTGTAGAAAAAACTTGTGGACTTGTAAGAGAAAGATGGTTTGTCGTCATCATTTTTGTCACATGAAGTGTTTGAACGCACAACGGGTTAAGAGAGAGAGAGAGAGGAGGGGGAAGCGATTCTGGAAAGCGGTTGGAAATTGAAGTGTGATGAGTGAAGATGACAGGACGTCAGGGATGTCATTCTTATCGGTTGCTCCATCTTGTACACTTCCATCCACCCCTAGAGCTCTTTCCACGCTGTATTTTTTACCATCATGGATGATGATGGTACACTTTCTTCATACAGGACTAAGGCTATGTATACCCATAAGCTTAAGTTGTGAATACAAATTGAGACTACAAGAGTGCTTCAAGATATTTGTTCTACTACAGCATACAATTTAATGGGCTTGTACATGATATTCTAGAGTGAGTGTATATTGTCCCCCCGCCCTTTTTTTCTTTTGTAATCTTTTTTTATTAAGACAGGAGAAAGTGTTTGAAAAGCGAGATCAGTTTTCAACTTTTAGGGCTCATTCTTTGTTTTTTAAATTGTATAAACTTATTTTTTGTCTCAATTTAACTATTAAATATTGTCTATTTAGTAAGATTTTGTGTGTGTGTGTGCCTAGTCTAAATCTAAATTAATTCTTTTAGGTAAGGATTTAGAGATTACCTTTAGAATTTAATAAACATACAAAGACAATAGACTGTGTTAAAATATATTTCAAAAAAATTAAATGTCAGTTTTATAATATGAAAAATGTTGATTTAAATTTTGTCACAATTTTTGTTTTTGTCTCAAAAAAGTTAACTTTTTAAAATTGAGACTGGGGGAGAGAAAATTAATCAAAGAGAAAGGAAGAGAGTGAAAGTTTAGAGTTTCCCTTGATTTTATTTTATAGAGATTTGTTCTTGTCTGTAGAATTTTGATGATTTTGTACAAATATTGTATAGATATAGGTATATGAAATGAATCATAACTCTTAATTTATTTATACTAAAAATAAGGTGAGTTGGGTTGAACAACCGAATGCGTGCCTTAGACAGATTGCCCTTTGGAGGCACACGTTGAAGGAAATCGATTCATATGGATGGAGATGGGTTGTAAAGAATTATGATAGAATAGTTACAAGTATTAGAGTGAGAGAAAGGTGCAAATTTCCACATGATATTTTCCTGTACTCCTACGTACACGTACGTGCATGTTGCTTGAGTTTACAGGACGTCTACGCATTTTATACGTACATTTGGGTTTTTTTAGTCCACTCATTAATGAATTGATTGAATGAAGAGTTGTATGGAGGAAATCAGTCCCTACCTTTGTTTAGACATGGGTTGTGTGTGTGTGCTATGGGCCGTGATTTTAGTTCGGAGCTGGATAAATCCGTTTTTTGTCTAGCTCAATGAACAGGCTCTGAATGGGGTATAAAAAACTGTTCATGTATCAGAAATTCAATGGGCTCAACATTCACTAGCCTTTTATGAGAGGATACACATGTGTGTGTGTGTAGATGATAGTGTACGAGTAAGGTAGCTTTTATTGAAGATATATTGGACAAAACCCAAAAGACTTTTTTTTATCATCTCCATCTTCACCTTTCTCTAGACTCAAATAAATTCAATATCCGTACAAATTTTCATTACATTTTTTTCCAGTTCAGGATTTTAAATGAATGTTTATTATGTCTGCATTGTCTTGAAGAAATTTTTTTTTTCTTGGAACTTTTGATTGGAGTCTGAGAAGAAGAATGAGAGTCGTAAAAAAAATAAATTATATTTGAATGACGATAGAAGGGTAGGAAGGGGATATAAAATAATAATTTTATTTATTTATTACTGTAGTTAGATTACATTTTTTCTCTCATGGGTCATGCATGTGTTTTTCCAGGAAAATGTTGTTGATTTTGATCATGCCATTCCTTTTGTCTCTAGTCAGAGCCCTTTTGACTCGTGCCATGACTACGATGCTTTTCATACTGAGATGGAGCATTGTCACGTCAGTTGTGTAGAGAAAGCTCTCAGTAATCTGTTGTCTGTCTCTCTTACTTGCTTTCTCTTACACACCTTTTGTTATTCCTTTTGAATAACTCATGTAGACAGAATTATGAATGCTTCAAAAAATGTGTTCATGTAAACTAATGAATTTTATCTATGTTGCAGAAGGCAGTGTGTTGTAGCTAAGCCCGTCAGATTTGTGTACATAAATATAATAATATATGTACATTTATTTGATAATTTGCCACATGTCAAAGTACTCTTTGACCTGTAAAAAAAGTATTTGTGTGTGTGACACGTTGGAAAATTTTTGTGCACATACTAGAGTCTGTACTTGTGTAGAAGATAATATTAAATGGAATTATGTTGTAGTGTTTGCTCATTCAAGTAACTTTTTTTAAATACTATAATACCGGTAGAACTGCAAACTGAGGCTAGGGAATTTATAATAAATGAACATTTTCATGTTAATGTGGATCTATAGGGAAAAATGAGACAGGAGATGTGAGCTGACTTAGTTTAATCTGTAGAGTCTCTTTTTGTTATGTACACAAATTTTCACATGGTCACATATTTTAGTGGATACTACAGACAACAAAGGAGTGAAAAGTTGTATCATGTTGCACTTTCTCTTTTTTTTATTTTTGAAGAGACAAAGGTGCATAGAAAAAGTAAGGAGAAGAGAAAAATCTCGAGGGATTTGGTGCCATGGAACTTTGGCAATTGTCACATTTCACTTATGATTTACTAGTGATTTATTGCTTTTACCATGCCAGATGCAGAAATCCCAAGGCTATATTATAGTATGGAGACAGGAGAAAGTGGAGGGAATGAACCAGTTCTCTTTTTTTTGAAATTTAAACACAACAAAAATCATATGAAGATGTGCTAAAGATGTAGAAAGTGAAGGGCATAGTGAAAGAGAGAGGGAGAAAAATGGTCAAGGGTTGTAATGTTATGCTTGGTGAAATATTAGGAATGACAAAAAATAATATATATAATTTTGTCTTTCATATTCATGCCATGGTCCTGTACGTTGGCAAACAGAAAGAATGGAGAAAGAATTTTGGAGTCTGGAGATGTCGGGAAAGATAAAATGAACTGTGGAGAGAACCTCTTGAGTCATAGAGCAGAAAAAACATTATTTGTTATGCTTTATTTACAGTTACTTTTTTCTTTATTCTTCCCTTCTTGTGTCTTTTCCTTTAGTTTTTCAAACTGTTAGCTTGAATCAAGTCAAAAGCTTTTTCTTTTGCTGACATTTCTAATTCAGGGTGATCGATCGTCAATGATTCCTTGATTTAGGAGACAATGAGGACATGTTCAGTAGCATGTGATGAATTGAACGGTGAATTTTTTTTACCTGTCAGCCTTTTATTAAATTTTGTATGTACACGAGCAAGGCTAAAGGTATATATGGGATATACTCTGATATATATGGATATGGAGAATAGGATATGTGTCATGTGAATCGTCAAATTTTTTTAATTAGGATCATATGTCATGTTGAAGACTCGTTTTTCTTGTCTTGAGAGTAGTAGTATAATTAGATTGATCGATTTAAATGTATTGTTGCTTTCATGTGTAATTCAGGTGGCATCCACGTGGGAAGATGTCAAGTCGTTCAAGTCGGATATGGAGAAATCGGGGAGTGCGTCTACCTTTCACTTTCGACTCAAATTACTCCAGGCAGCGGCTGCCATGCAGGTGAGTTGTATTTTATTTTTTTTAGTTTTCCATGTACGAACACTTCCGTAGTCTGTCCATTGATATTTCATGAGATGAAAAATTTATATAAAATTTACATTTATCATTGGAATTTACAAATTGTATTTTATTTAGTAGAAAAGTCAACTTTGTTAGAATTTTAGTATTGTGTCTATAGTTAATTATATTTTATTTGATAGGACATGGACTTAATCATGGGTAAAATAAATGGGTGTTGATAATAATATGATGACGATCAAAATTAAAGAGGAAAAGAAATTTGACGCTTGTTTCTTAGACTTAGAGTGGCTCCTCAAGTTGAGAGAGTAAACTGTTCACACAAACAAAAGTATAAAAATTTTTTGGAGGGGTACGTTCATGGATAAGTAATTTTTTGGTCGTGACAAAAGCTCGTTAAGGCAAAGGATTGGAAGAGCAAGAGTTTGTCGGGAGTGAGAGGATAAATAGAGGTGGGTTAGATGAGGAAAGAATATATCGCTGTCATAGTCACTTTAGACTCTTTTTTTTTGAAAATTTCTGATTACTCTTGAGAGCAAAGTGCACAATGTATATATATGTTTCAGCTAAGCGTTTTTGGATAAGTCGTAATGAAGGAGAAGAATAAGGAGGAGGAGGAGAAAGAAGACGAACGAGGGGTGTACGAAACAGAGTAGGGAAAATAAAAGGAACATAAGAAAGGTTTCTCTTTAGTACTTAGGCAGTATGAATGAGCCGTCAAGATAGGCATTTGGACGTGCTATTTGTAAAGACTACATGTAACCACGAACATATATATATATATATATATGTCTTTTTGGTATATAGAGTTATTATACTAAATCTGGCACCAACTAATTTGGATGGATAATTTGGATGAAAGCCAGTTGAACCCCTCAAGAATTCTTATTGCAACCCCTCCTATCCTTTTCATTCATACTCTTTTTCCCTTTTTTGTGGATCTTTTTTTTTCCTCTGTGTTGGTTGGTTTATCACTTTCCCTAAGATACAATGTCTTAGTTTTAAACGGAGACTTTCACCTCATTTTTCAATTGTTCCTTTTTTTTCTCCTCCTCACACTCGTATATTGTGCCTAAGTTTTTTTTTACTTACAGCAATTGTTTTTAGCTATCAGTCAAATGGAAAGTAGATTTTATTTGACTTTTTTTTGATTATTTTATATTTCAGACTGCATTGGGTGTCACAGATCTTGGTCGACTTTACTACAAAACGATTAGGGACAAGACGAACTCTGTGGTGGTCATCACGACAATTAACTACATGCGTTCTACTAAACTTATTTCATCGCTAAATGGTAAAATATAATTGTGATTAATATTATGTATAATTTTGAAATTATTAAAGTTAAATGTGTTTGACTCGTAGTATTCTAAAAATTTCTGTCAATAAGTTGATTTTTGAACTCTATTTTTTTAAAACAGTTCGTTGGGTACCTTTGACCAAGATGAGCAGCAGGAAATCCACTGATGATATGATCAACGATGTTCTCATCAACTCAATTCAAGTATGCACCCTTTTTTATTATTATAAAATTAATGTAAGTTTGTTAAATAGTTACTTGTTAATAGTACTTAAATTTTTTTTAATTTACTTGACAGCATTATTTTTTTTGTGAAAGGTAGACTTTTCCAAGTTTAAAATTTTAAAGTTGACTCACCCCCTTAGGTATTTCTTGTGGTTTATAAACTTTTTATGAAATGAAGTACAAGTTGTATTATGTCTAAGGTGTGGTCTTGACAAAGAATGTATCATTTTGTTCGTAAAGTTCTAGTGCTATTGAATTATCAAATTATAGAGAAGCTACTAGTCCAAAGTCTTATTTTAAAACTTTTTGAATACATTGAAAATGAAGTAGAAAAAAAAGGAAAGTTGAACAGTTCCTTTTCCTTTCTTTTTTGTATTTTTTGGGTATGAAACTTTGGAGGAGGTATAGAGACTTGTAGACGTCCATGATGTTTCGTCCCAGTTAGGATTAGAAATAAAAAGTTAATAAGACGAGGATAAATGGGAAGCTGAGCTCGTGACGTAATGCCCTTGCTATTTTCCTCATTTTCCATGCTGGTTTGACTAAAGACTAAAAAATTGATCGAAGAGAGAAAAAAGAGAGAAAAGTTTGTGGAAATTGTGTAACTCTTGTATAAATGGTTAGTATAAAACAAATTCCATTTCATAATGGTGATTTATTGTTCTTACCACTACGTCTCGTCTCGTCTCTTCTCTCTCTCTTTTTTCTTGTCTCTTTTCGTTCACACACACGTCCGCGTGGGCTCATATTCTTTTCTTTTTCTCTCTGACTCTGGCTCTCTTTTTTGGACCTTTGGATCCAAGAGTTGGAAGTCTTTAGTGGGGTAGCCTCTTTTTCTCTATTTTTTGCGAAATCCAACCTGGAACCGTCCGGGTGAGAAATATCCCATGTTCGTGCTACCCGTGTCATTGCCCGGGCTTTTGGTAGGAGTAGAGCGAAGGATGAGGAGTGTAGGACGAGTCGTAGTAGACTGAAAATGTAATGTTATGCTAGGAAGGGAAAGTGGGAGGGGATATGTTCCTTTGGAGAGCAATGAACTGAAACAAGCAAGAAAACTAAGGATGGAAAATATTTTGGAGAAAAAAACACTCAAGTCTTAGGGCTACTGACTGACATTCGTTTTCCTTCCATTTGTAATGGAGCCTAGTACAAATTGTTACAGAGGAGTACTTGCTTTCAAAGTAAGGAGCATGAACTGGTGGCTAGGTCAAAGGGTTCATGGACTTTTTAGACTTTTTTTCTTGATCATGCCATGCTTGAAAGTCAGACTTGCCTGTCAGTTTCACAGCTTATTATTTTCTCATCAGACTACCGAAGAGGCTTCAGGGATGCCGGGAGAATTCACTTGAAACTCTTGTTCTCTTGTGTTGGAGTACTTGCATTGTATTAAGTACTTACATGAGGATGTGGAGCCGGCCAAATGTACTGAGGTCGCTCTCATTGCATTATATTTGAAACTATTAGATGAATATAAATTCAACAAAATTTAATCTTTGATTAATAAACTTTTGAAACATTTTTCTTGACTTTCTTTGCTTTGAAAATTTTTATAGAATTAAAAATTGAAAACAAATTAAAATGTACAGGACCATTTTACATAAGGAAATCATACAATTTTTTAGTCTCTCTCAAAAATTCAAGGGAAAATTTTACTATTACTACTGTGTGTATTATTCATTATTAATCATTATAGATTCATAAAAAAAGAATAGATTTTCATGTGGCTTTTCCATAATGGTTACAAATGTTGTCTAGTATTTTCAAAATGCTATTTTGGTTGAAAACAAAACAATTATTATGATCAAAAGTACAAATTTTGACTGTCTTTCAATTCACAGCATGGTACAATGGTACATTATTACGTGTAGGCGGTAGTTATACTAGAGATTATTGATTTGTTCATGTTGAGAGAAGGAAAAAAGTGAATTGGTATGCAAAACTTGGAGGTGAGTCTATATCTAATCTCGTGATTCCTTTGATTTATGACCTTAAGAAGAGTTGTACAGTCTGGATTTTCTCCCAGTGGCAACATATTTTAACCGTAAAGCATTTATCAAGTGTAGAAATATTTAATACAAATAATACTCGTGTCAGTTTTTGTGGTGTCTAGTTTCCAATGTTTTTCATTTTACTTACATGATATCTTCCCCTTAGGATACTACATAGACGGTTCATTCTCTTTGTTGTTTGATAAAAGAAAATTTTGTACTTAAGTTGGGTTGAAAAGCACTGTACACTGTACAAGATATATGGATTGTCCCAATAAAGGAGCCTCGTATTTAATATGGAGAATGAAAGGAGGATTTAATGAATTTTATCATGTTTTTGTTTTTAGGAGCAAATATTGTACCACCAAGTGAGTAATATTCCCGTAGGACGAGGACTGTATCTAGGTTATCTTAAGTTAGCAAGCTCCGTGGATGTTCTCAAAATTGTTGTCGCAGAGAAGGTAAATTAAATTTTTATTTTTTTAGCCAAAATATTTCTTTACATTTTTTATATATTGTAATCTTGATCAATTTAAAAATTTTCATTCATTGTCAATAAATAAACTTGTATTTTAATATGCATGTAAAAAATAAAACAGTTTTTTATAATTTATTTGTGCTTTTTTTGTTTACAGCAATCTAACATGCTACCACATGCAAAAATCCGTGAGAATCCTCACGTTTCCAGGTAATTATTATTGATATTGTATTTTTATCTTTAAAATGTAAAAAAATAGTATTTTTATTAACTGTATTAGAAACTCATTCAAATATAAAGAGGACAAATATAAAGTCTTAATAAGTTTTAAGAATAAAAATACATAAGATTGCTTTTATTCTCATTAAGAGAGAGAGAGAGAAAGCTTGAAGATTTGTAAAGTTTTCATCTCAATTTTAATTTTAAATCCTTTTTTTCTTTTCTTGTCTATTGATCCATTCAGAGTTTTGAGTTTGAAGACTAATATTTGTGGTGCTCAAAGGGTTTGAAATTTATTTGCATGAAATACACAAAAAAAAGAGTTTGCCATTAGCTCTCGAGGAGTAGGAGAGGAGAAGCAAGTTCTCTCTCAAGTTTATGGACAATACTTTTTGTTGAAGAGTGTGTCGTTTTTTAGTTTTTAACAAAAATAGGAGATAGGTGTGAATGAGAGAAATAGACTTTACCTTAAAAATAAACTCGTTGATTTGAGCATCAGCTGAAGATAGTTCTTTTGTATTTTCAGAAGAGTCTAACATAACTTTTCGCTTGTCAAATAGATGCATTTATAAGCTTTGAGGGAAAGTTTACAATGAAACTTTTCCACCAGCTCGTACATATTTTAGTCCTCTCTTGAGTTTGATGAAAGTTTTGGTGGTGTTAGTTGCCTCCGGTCTTTAAATAAATGGATGTATGGCTAGGGAAGGAATACATAATGAATCCTTGATTTTAAAGTCTTGTGGAATCATTTGTAGATAAAATCTACATATAGTACTTCTTACTAATTATATTATTATTAATTTATTATGTATTAATAATGTAGAGGTTATATTTATCTATCTTGTGAAATTTATTTTTCAAGAGTTTTTTTATTTGATCCTCATTATTTGATCCTCAAAACTTTGTTTGTCAACATTTTGTACCAAAGTATTATTAATTATTAGGGAAAAGGTGTAATTTTAAAATAGAATTTACATGTGGATTTTTTTTTGAATTTTTTTGACAGTGAGGAGTGGACTTTGATTCAAAAACTAGCCAAATCTAAATCCTTAGACTCACTGAACAATTATGAGGCTAATAATAATAGTAGTGGACGAAATGGTGGAAATACTGGAGCTGATGAGAAAAGTGTGGATGAGTCAAATGGAGAGGAAAATGTTGGTGGGAAGAGTAATCCTGGTCAAAGTCAACAGTCAGCTTCAGCAGAATTTTCAGAAGCGCAAGAATTATTTCGCTCACAACTTAATAATGCCTTAAAGAGAATTTTCTCCTTTTTAGAAATCGACTATGAGAGTTCCTTGAATCACAGGTAAATTAATTGCTATATTTTAATTGTAATTTAACTAGGAATTTTTTTTTATTTTTATGACTGATAAACTAAATAAATAAAATTAATATGAACTGGTTTTTTTTGACAGAATGTACAATGCTGAAGTGATTGAAGTGAGCAACTCGGTCTCCCTTCTGGTCGTCTTCCCGTCCCTAGAAAATGTTTGTCTGGTGGCGTAAGTTTTTATTTTGAAATTGTCACAATCTTAGATGAGTGAGATTAAAAAAAATTATAATAATCATATGCCATAATTTTATTTTCAGTGGACAATCGGACAAATTGTTACAAAGAAATGATCTCATTCCACTACCTGTCCAGGTTAGTTTGTTAAATTAGAAATAAAAAATAATGATATTTATACTCCACAATTATGCTCCAAAAACATTATATTCACCAATGTCTACTGTGCGTTGCGCACAGTGCGTAGCGTAGAATATTATTATTGTCTTATTGTTGTCGTCTCCAGACCACAATAATTAATTATTAAAGCACTCTTTCTAGACAAAACCATTTGGTCGATGGACAATTTTCCTCTAAAAATATTATTATGTTGCACATTTCTTCGATTTAAAAGTTCATTCAAAAACATGATTATCAGTTTAGTGATACTCGATAAGCCCAAAGGGTATAAATACAACGATCAAGTTGTTTGTCTGTGAATTGTGTTATTTCATTTTGGGTCTGACGACCGGTTCAACATCTCACACAATGCACAAATGTTGGTGTACTGTCCCTAGAATTTCAATGCTCTCAACTTTCACTCTCATTAACTATTAACAAGCAGTTGTTCCAAGAGCTTAGGAGAGAAAGCTTTCCCTTCAGAGAGAGTGAGATGCTTCTATCTCTCTTTATATGTTTCGTCTCCAATCTTTCATGTCCAAATTTTCCTTGTTGGCTTTCTTTTTGTGCATGTACATGGGTGTAATACCATGGCTATAAGTTATGCATTGCAGTCGACTGGAGCCTTGCTACTCTGTAGTGCTGTCTTTTTTTTACCTTAATACTTTGGCTAGAAAGTGAGAGGATGAGAGGGCATTACCCACCAGCCAACATCATGATTCACCATCCTTTGTTTTACAAATATAGCGGATGAATACATGGATGCATAGAAGATTGTAGCCTATAGTCGCTGCACATCATTTGACAATGTAGTACTTTTCTGGAAAAGTTGTCCAATTAAAAACTTTAGTCAGCTTTACGATTGATGTTAAACCCATAGCATAGGTATATGCATTAAAGAAGAGAAGAACTAAATTCATCATTTTATTTTTACATAAGAGGAGGATTGGGAGTATTGCAATTGAGTACAAGAATTATTTTTAAAAAATATTTTATCTTTATCAATTTGAAATAATACAAATGCTGCACAAGATAATCCAACTAAATAAACAGCCAGGACGAAATATTTCACCTTTTTCATTACACATTGTTTACATTCCCTCGGCTAAAAATCATGTAAATTGCTATTCTTTGGACATTAATTGGAACGAGAGCGAAAATGTGTACATACTTTTATTATTCCATTTCCAAGAATCTCTATTATTTCCAAATACATAATTAACTACGTAGACTTTTTATTTTGGTAAATTTTTCAAAAAATAATGAAGAGACATTGTGAATTATGAGAGCATAATTAAATATAATTTTTTTAAATATTTGTTTTAAAGTTTGATTGTGTAATAAATATGTAAATATTTTATTTTTTCAGGTCTTTGAAATGATTCACCTAAGTACGTATCAAAAAGATTTTGTTACGCGATATGCAAGACTGTCTGCTATATTAGAAATAGATACAATTTTGGCTCAACATAATCAACGAGAGGTAAGATCATGTCTATTCATATTACGCCCACTGGGTCACTCTTGTAATACTACAAAAAATTATGATTTAGATGTACAAAGCAAGGGATTATGATTTGAAAGGAAAGAGACAACAAATTTTTTTAATAGTTTATAAATCATAATAATGATATACAAGTTATGTATATTCTCTATGGACTTTTAGACAACAACTTTTAGCATAATAATATTTTTTTGTCAAACTACAAAGATTAGTTTTAATGGGTATTCAAGTCAGTAGAAATGAAAAAAAGTTGAATTTAAGTGCACAGAAATAATTCAGTTGATAGAATTACACATGAAAATGATGCTAAATAATAGTACAAAAAGAATGCATTGAGTTGAAAGACTTATTTGTCAGACTTTTTTTTAGATTTTTTTCTGGGTACTTTTCTAAAAGAATCCGCATAGACTGATTCTATACTTAAAACGTAGCCATAGCCATGTTTGTACAGAATTTTTATGAATGTGAGAGTATCTTGCTGTAAGAATTTGAATTAATAGAGAAAAGAAGAGAGAGATACGGACACGTTGGCGGACATTGGAAGGGTAGACAAGATGAACTTTTGTGGAAATAATAAGTTTAGTCTTTTCCGCTACAGGGAATAATAGGATTTTATGTGGAGAGATTGAGGAGAAAGTAACAATAAGAACTCACCGTAGTTTGTACTAGTTTGATACAAAGTAGAGCAAGGAGTAAGAGACAGGACCACTGATAGATGACAATAACATCTGAGCGTCAAGGAAGAGTTAAGAAATTGAAATAGAGGAGGAAAGTTCTCTACACCCACAGTATTAATATACATATGTACATGTATATGTATTGTATAGGTGTGTGCTCCTCTTTTTGTTACACTAGAGATATAATAGAAAACGTGGCAAGACAGGGGAGAAAGTTGATCGTAATCCTTAACGATGACTAGGACGGTTGAAGGGATCAGTATACGCGACTAACTTTCTTCTCTTGCATAATGTAGTAGACTTTTCAAGGTTTCAAAAAATACGAATAAGAGTTTTAAGGAAGATGGTTATATGTAAGGTAGAGTACATTGTACATATCTATGTAAGATAGACTTGCAAGGTATCTTTTATTTTTCAATCTACACATTTATTCTTTACAGTGAATCTTCAAAATAATGATAACAAATTGAATCAACTACGTCATTTATAATTTTGAGTCTCAAATATTTTATTCAATTATATTTTACAGAATATTTGATTGCTTAATGTAAAAGTTTGTACGGGAGGAGTACAGATAGAGTAGAGTAAATGGGAGGGATGGACGATTTTGAATAATTTAAATTTACATAAGTTACCACAGTTCAGTCTTATCCTTATTCTATTTAGTGTACTATGAGAAAATTTAAAATTTACATTTCTCCCTTGGGTCTTTTCTTCAGTCATCATAGAGTCCAAGTACAATTTAAAGTTTAAGGCAGAACTGCTT
This sequence comes from Arrhopalites spinosus, assembly GCA_034700945.1. Classification (NCBI taxonomy): domain Eukaryota; kingdom Metazoa; phylum Arthropoda; class Collembola; order Symphypleona; family Arrhopalitidae; genus Arrhopalites; species Arrhopalites spinosus. The sequence goes on along the minus strand of JAQIVZ010000177.1, from coordinate 24,801 downwards.
TACTCAAATTCAAGTTGGAAAGTTGAATTGTTTAGTGTCCGAGAAAAAAAGAAGAAATGATGGAGAGACACAAGAGATATAGAGATTGTATTGGAGATATGTGGATGGATTATTGTCTAGGACTAAATTATAAATGAAATTTTCATTAGTCAATTTTTGTATAAAGAAATGCTACATTTCTTAGTAATTAATTGATAAATTTTTTAAAGGCATTTTCAAGTTCAGAAATGGCTACAGCAAAGCAGCGAATGAGTCAATTGCAAGATTTACAATCAAAAATTGATTCAACATGGAAAGGAAGTCGGTGGGTTATAGATGTGGTGACAGCATCCCGAGACAAGGCTTCTACTTCAGCTTCAATTCGAGGTAATGACAATACAGAATTATTCATTGCTAAAAAACATAGTAAGCACTCACTAAAAGTACTTTTGTTGTTTTGAAATTTATCAGCCTTAGCCCAGTTTGATCTCAAGACGATAAGTTCAGAGTCGATTGTGTCTGCAGATGCATGTCTACGAAAGAGTGAAGAAATACAATTAGGTACATTTATAAATTAATTATTTTATATATTAAATACTATTTAAACGCTTTTGATGTTTAATTAAAAATCCTTTTAATTATTTTGTGAACAATAGGTTTACACAGTAAAAGTGAGCAACAGCTTCCGTTCGGAACATTGAAATTCTCTCGTTCTGAAAATCAATTGAGTAATTGTGGTGGTCCAGGAGGAGCTCAAACAGGAAGTGGACATCATAGTCGTCATTCCCATTCTCTCCATTGTCACTCGGCTCATCATTTGGCTGGAATTAGAAAAATAAGTGTTCCAACTGCCCATACAAGTAGTGGTGAAAGGGTGGATCAAAAACTTCAATTTAATCCAAAAATATACTCCATACACTCAACACATTCTCAGAGTGACTCTACAATTTCTCATTCAGTGTCAACGGCGGAAATTTTAGCCCCTGATCAAATCTCCAGTACGAGTCTTCATAATTTATATCGTCAAACTAGCTCAAATCAAATTGTCGTTCCCAATTTAGTTGTGAGTGGTACAGTGGAGAAAGCTGAGTCGGAACCGTCATCAAAAACAAATACAAAAACAACAACTGCTGCAGGTCAGCAAGTTGATTGTACTGTGACTGTTTCTGCAAGCTTTGCTACTTGTAGTACTAATGTACCAGTGACGAGCCCTGTAACTCCACAGTTAGCTACAACTCATCATCCTCCCTACATGAGAAAGTATAGTGCTGAACCTCCCCCAGTTCCACCAAGACGAACAATTCCTCCCCCTCCCCCTCCATTTGGAATTCCAGGCCCTTCTGGTTTAGATTCTGGATCTTCTTCTAATTTAGATATTCGTGTTTATCCTACAAGTAATTTACCAGGATTTCCTGCTGTTGATCCACCTCCTCCAAATATACCCTCAGTGTCCGTCAGGATGTTTGACTCTTCAACTAGTAGCAATTCAAGTATGATGGAAACTGGAGATCCACTTTCACATCTTCAACAACAATCTTCATCACCATCAGTCGTTGTCATTCAAGTATTTGCGGCTTACGAGTCTGGAATGTCTGAGGGTACAAGTTTGAGGCTTCAGATTACTAATCAGACCACTGCTCGTCAAGGTTAGATTTACCAAGACAAATTTATTCATAGAAAATGATTTTTTTAACATGCTTAATCTTTTTTTTAATTATGCCAAATTCACAGTTGTCGATTTAGTGGTGAAGCAGTTGAACGCAGAAGTCAAGGCAAAAGGACTTGATCATCCTGTGTATGAACGAACACAAGACTTTTGCCTAGTGTCAGTTATTGGGGCCAGAGAGAGATGTTTACGCAATGATTTTAAACCCTTGTAAGTAAATTTTTGGTTTTTTAATTCATTTAAGTAAATAGGCTTGAAGTTAATTTATTTATGTTGAATCTTCAGATTACTTCAAAATCCGTGGAAGAGTGAGGGCAAATTATTTATTAGAAAAAAGAATGAAGTCACCGCCGCAGTGGATTATTACTTTAATTTCATCAAAACTTCCAAACTGCAAAGTCCTACATAGTCATCTATTAAATACAATGATGACTGCCATGAGGAAAATTATAAAAAATAATTGTTTAGAATCAACAACGAGCAAATATTTAGTTAATATTAAATTAGTACTTGAGCATATTAATAATGGGTATTACAAAAAAATGTAAATTAGGCTATTCTATAGTATTCAAAAAAAGAATCTTTAGGTTCTCAACGCGACGACTTTAGACAAGTCTTGAAAAGTTTTTAAGAGACTTCAGTATTATAATGAATGTACTTAACACTTTTTTTCTTTAAAAATTTAAATGGGTATTTCTGTTAAATACCTTACATGTTACGGACCCGTACTTAAATTTGTAGATTTTACGTATGGTTACCAATGTACATATGTATACAAATAGTACTTTCTAATTGATCTCGCATTTATTATTGTTTTTATTGTTTTTTGTTCACATGCTTTATATTTCCAAGCTAGTTAATCTAATTGATGCATTTGTTTGGGAATAAATAGTCAATTTTTTTTTGACTTTTGACCTTCTCTATTCCTTAGCATTACTTAAACTTAAATACTTTAATAAATGTTCCATGGTATACGGTTAAATTGAGATGCTCCAATATAAAGTTGAGGATTTTAATATATTTTTGTTTCTTTATGTAAAAAGATTATTAGCCAAAGGAATGAGGAAAGTTGTGGAGTGAAAACAAGTAAAATCTCTTGCAATAGTACAAGTTCATATAGTGACATACAGTAAGAATAAATGTATTTTCTAAAATATAATATAAGTATAAAAAATAAAATATATATATTATGAGAAATTCTTATAAAGAATATATGGAAATATCTGAAAAATGTGATCTTAAATTGCGTGATTTTCAATATCCTTTTATGGCACATTTTTCTATTGAATAATTAAAACTGTGCTGTAATTGAATTGTTCAGAGTGAACTGAATGAAGCCATGGAGAGAGCAAGAAAATTAATCTTGCCATTTGCCATATTTGACGTAGAAGGCAGCAATTATATTTGTAAATTGCTAGCCACAGAAAAATTGCAATAGTAGAATTAAGAATTATATTAAATGTTATGCATCATACGGATGAGAATAAGTTTTCATTGCCAATCCAAGGGATGGGCAAGATTCAATACATTTAAAGATTATAATTATGTTATTTAGAAATATATATTAATTGTCGGCATTAACTTAACACGGTTAAGTATGAGTTATATGTATATATATGCAGGTAAACTAACCAAAGATGATTGTTCATGATTTTGTCGTTCACGTGTATGAATTTTACAACTTACGCTTGCCATCATGGTCATATCGAAATAGAACTGATCTTCAGCCAAGTGAACTAATAAATATAGTATACTTAGTACCCTGAAAGAACAAGAAGAATTCTTACAAATAAATAAACGCAAATTATGCTCTGGAAAAAGATTTATCGTCATGTTAATGTTGTTAGGTCGCGAGACGTTCTCAAGAAAAAAAATAAAATATGTACAATTGAAAGCTATTTGAACACCCACTTGAACGAATGTGAATAATGGTGAAATTTTATATTTTATCAAAACAAAATTAGTAAAATATATATATATACCTAATAAAATGCACACACATTATATGTACAATGTACACATATAATAAAAATGGAGTAAAAATAAAGGCCAAGTAAAAAATAAAAGTAAATTTCCTGCAGGTATTGTTGTTCAACGAGAATGAAAGGGAAAAAAAGTAGAGTGAATTAAATGTCATTATATTTAAGAGAATTGAAAAAAAAAATATATCGAGATGTTGATTGTTACTGACGCTGTAGATATTAAAGACTTTGAATAGCTGTGAACAAAAAGAAACTGTGGCATATTAATAAATAAATTGTTGAATGACCTGAAATTTTATCGTGTATACCTATTATTTTAAGCATTACTTATTCAAAAAACATTATACCATTGCAGCTTCGCACGTTTAAATAAATGCTCCTTGGAAAGATTAAGAAACGATTTTTGTCATTTGGCTTTTTAGAAAATATTATTCAACCATAACGTTAAAAGTACAAATTGTATTAAAACGGGAACAAATGATTTTTTTCAATACATAATTTTTAAAATTTTAAATAGAATTGTTCCGTTCATAGAAAATTATTTTTATATTTTATCCTTCAGTAATAATTTTTTGCAAAATTTTAGCTAACGAATCTGGAGCTACTTCGATGGGAGTCTTCTTTTGTTTATTTTCAATATCAATCCGACCACCATGAGCAATTAAATATCTGACAGTCTCTTCTCTGCTTTCTTCACACGCTAAATGTCTGTCATAAATTTTTTTGTTAATTACATTTTTAAACAGATAAACAGTCATTAGTAATGACTCATTACTATAAGAGAGAAAACTTACAATGGTGTATTCCATGAGGAATCTTTAATATTTACGTCGGCTTTATTTGGGCTCTGAAGCAATAGTTGGACAACTTTTAAATGTCCCTGCAATTAAGTCGATATTTTTTACAAATTGTTATAAAAACTTGATATTAGCTAATGTGAACCGTCAAAAGTTTACGTAAAAAAAATTACCTGAGAAGCAGCCCGATGTAAACTAGTGGCATTTAAACTATCGGCTAAATTCCTATCCGCATTGTTTTGTAGTAAAAGTTCCACAATCTAGTAAAAAAATCAAAAATAAAATAAAGACAGAGAAAAACTTCAATGAGCAACAACACATTCAAATAAATTCAAACCTCAAAATGATTCTTTGACGAGGCGTACTGCAAGGCACCATGACCCCCTTCAATTTTCAAAACAAACTGACTTTAAAAAATGCCGATCACAAGGAACAATGTTACATATTTCATCAAAAATTAAATACCTATATTAGTAGCATTAACATTAGCCCCTCGTTCAATAAGATACCGGACAATATTAATTCTACCCGATGACGAGGCAATTATCAGAGGTGTCAGTCCATCATCATCAATTTCGTCTATGGAGGTCAATTTTTGAGACAAAATGAATTCTACCAATTCAGCCATTCCCATACTGCAGGCCCAATGAACAGCTACCCTGCCAGACTACATAAAACAATGCAATAAATATCAAATATTTAGTACATTAAAAATTACAACAACAAAAAACTATTATAAAACTTACACTGTCCTTTAACTTGGCAAGACGGGGATTTTCCACAATCATTTTCATGGCTCGTTCTTGATTTCCAGTAAGAATCACATCGTGTATAGACACTTGTTTTTCTTTTTTAGCTGCTACACTCATCTTGAGAATAAATAATATTGATTAACAATGAACAATGTTAATTTAACATTAACCAGATTAAATTAATTTTTTGTCTTCAAAAAAAATCCAAAAATAATTCAGGGAAGCAGCATTCAAGGATATATATAGATGCTACATTTCTTCCTAGTACAGATCAAGCTGGTACACAAATTTGCAAAGAAATTTCTTCTTATGATGGGAATTTTTATGTGTACACTTTTAACCACAGTCAATACTCCCTTTTCTATCTTGTAAATTTTCTAAGGGGTAAAAGTTTAAATACACATGATGGGAATGAACAGAGTAATTATCGATTAAAAAAATTTATTATCTTTACATTGATTTACGTTTGTTACATTTAAATAATACATTTATGTTTACATAAAAAATACTGAAAAAAATGACTGGATACATTCTCATGCTCCATCTTCTTCTTGCTGATGCATAGTTTTCATGTGCTTAATCAATTTCCATTTATATGGAAATCCAGCACCACAAATTGTGCATAAGAATCGAGCTTCTTTATGGTAAGTGAGAAAATGAAGTTTCCTGGAGTGATTGTACTTGAATTTTTTGTTGCAGACTTCACAAGGGTAGCTAAAAAGATTAAAAATGTTTACTTAACATTTTATTATTTAACTTTAACTTGTAATCATTTAAAATATTTATACGGTAGTAAACTAGTACTAAATTGATTGTACGTACGGTTTTTCATCACTATGGACTTTCAGGTGTGCCTTGAGTCCCTTTTCTAGAAGAAAAGATTTGCCACAATGAGGACACAGGTGAGTTTTCTCGGTGTGAATCAATAAGTGATGCTTTAATGTCGTTTTTGAGTACGTACCTACACCACAAATGTCACAGACGAAGGGACGTTCACCGGTGTGTTTTTTGATATGCAACTTTAGATCGGCATTTGATTTAAAATACCGGTCACAATTATCAAAAGTGCACGAATGTTCAGTCTTTTCACCCTTGTGACGTTTGACATGGTAATCCAGGTTAAATCTATCTAGTATCTGTTTTCCACAAATGTGACATGTAAATGTTTGTGCAGGGCCCCTGCACTCCCCACTAGTCTCGTGATCCTGTAGTTCCTCTTGAGTCTTAAATCTTTTTGAACAACCTCGTGTACATTTAATTTGACTTTCATGGAGGGTTGCCTTGTGATGGATTAGATAGCTATGAAAGTGGAAACTATTTGTACATATTCCACAAACAAAAAGATCTTCATTTACATGTTCAGATTTTACGTGTCTATCTAAACTTTTACTAGTCTCAAAAGATTTGTCTGGACAAGCTGGACACACAATTGAATTTACATGACTTGTAGACTTGTGACTTTGAAGAAGATTTTTTGATGTGAAAATGGAGTCACAGTGACCACAAGGATAAATATTGTCCTTCCAGTGATCGTATCGAAAATGATTAGTTCTTTCCCCGTGTCCGACAAATGTCTTTTGACAGACTGAACATTTGTGTTGTTTATCTTGAGTGTGTTTCTTCACATGATTTAAAAAATGGGAACGATTTACAGTTTTATGTGACCAATGACAGTTTGGAATAGGACAGACGTTCTTTGATTTATCAACCACGTGAGTCAAAATATGCTTAGTGAAATTACTTGAAGTAAGGAAAACTTTTTGACAAAGAGGACAAGTTTTATCTGGAAATTCTTCCACTACACGGCGAGGCCGAGGTGGTTGGGCTTCTCTCATCTTTTTATATCTTTCCCTTTCTTTTCTTGCTCTCTCTTTTTTTCTCTCTTTCTCTTTTCTTTCTTTCTCTTCTTCTGGGGGAACAAACTCCTTGTCTGACGAATAATGTTCACCTGGGGGTACATAATCATCTTCTTTGAAAACATAGCCAAGTTTAGGCTTATTGCCAACCTCTGTTGACTCTGTATTTGCATTTTTTGTTGTTAAAGCCTCAATTTGTGACTTTGAAAGTTTTTCTATTCTAACATTGAGAACACGTTCAGAATCGACATTAAATTTTTGTTTTTGTACAACATCATTCTTCTCAATTTGCAATGACGAGAAAGGTTTCGAATCATTATCTTTCGGAAATTCAGACTCCATGGAAAACTCATCATCACGATTGTACACATCTTCATGACTCATCTCTTCAAAATCTTCCTCCTCTTCCACTTCCGATTTAATGTGATTAGAATTAATCAAGAATGGAATACGATGAATGAGATCATCTAACTTGACAATTTTACTTGCAATATAAGATTCCTGTTGACGTAGTTGATTAAATTTAGTGTAAAACTTGTGTAGATTTTCAAGTACATCCGAACAGCGTTCACAAATTCCAATGTCTTCACCTCTATCAATTGAGAGTGACAATGGGTCCGCGTTGTCAATAATAATTTGTAGTTCATCTAAATAATTCAATTTATAGATGGATGACAAGGCCTTTTGTACTTTAATGGTCTTCAATTTTGTATTATTGACTTTTCTCTCTTGACACTTAATTGGAACTTCTGTTATGATGAAACTTTTATTTTTAGAGGAGATTATTCCAGGTTGCTCATAAAGTGAGTGACAACAATTTGCACAATCATTTCTTGACATTTTTGACGACATGGTGTTCATTATTAAGTAAATAATACCCGAATAATAGCTGTCAATAAAATTAAACAAAAATTCAAACACATTAATTTTCCCTTTTAATTCTACATAAAAAAATGTTTTTACAAAACCAATCAACTCACCTGATGTATTTAACTCATTACACTAAATTGAACTATAATAGTTGGTTTAATTGTATAATTAACTACTCCAAATTGTAGAAAATTGTCAAAATTAGATTAACTGAACACAAGTAATAAATGAAAATTAAAATAAAATGTCTAATCGACTACAATTCTTGGCCAAATCTTGGCCGTTCAAAAATCTTTTTCCCTCACTTCCTCAATGATTCCCATTGAGTTCAAAGCCGTCAAATACAAAAGAGTTTTTTGCAATTTTTTGCAATTGACCTTTGCTTGTTTAGAAAAAACAGATAAAAAAGGGATTATGTAATCTTCAAGTAGTCTGATCTTTGAGAAATATTGTGCTCCTAAATGTGTAGCACCTCAATTAAAAATAATTAACTTTTTCCCTCTTCTTCGGAGCTGTCCAACAGTTGCCAAAAATATAGTCATTTTTGTGTACTCAAATTAGTCATTTCTTGCAAGCAATGACCGATAGAAGTCTGTTTTCGTATGAAACCCTGGTTCATGCGATTTCCGGCTCTGCTGTAAGTTTATGCCCAATTCCATTATATAATTAAGATGCCGGATATTGAGATGTTAATATTTTGTATGTTATTTTTTGCATCCAGGGAAGTGTGATAGCATATACATCGTTCTACCCATTGGACACCATCCGTCATCGTCTTCAATGTATGAAGCCTTTAATTTAAATGAATTCCGTGTAGTTTCTTTGTAATAATAATGAATCATTATTAATGATGATTTGTATTAATTAATTACAGTGGATGATGGTGGTCCCTCTAAGTCTACAATTAAAGCTTTAATGGACTTGGTTGAGCAGGAAGGAATGTATGTGTCTATAAACAATGTCTGAATAATCTTAATAATAATAATCTGTGCTATAGAATTACTGTAGAATGTCGATTTGACCATTTCAGAGAAAAATTGTACGATGGCATTAAACCAATGCTGAAAGCCCTGTGTGCGTCAAATTTTGTCTACTTTTACACGTACCATGGAATTAAAAGACTGGATGGTCCAGAAAAAGCCTCAGCTGCCCGTGATCTCGTTATTGGAATAATTGCTGGAGTGGTCAACGTCTTTACCACAACTCCACTTTGGGTTGTGAGTACAAAGATGCGGAGTACAAATTCAGAGAATCCTGCAAACTACAATGGACTAATTGGTACTTGCTACATAAATTTTAGTTTTTTATTTCATTTTTGAGGCTACCAATTGAAAACAACTTGCTGACAAGAATTTTTATGTTACTTATAGATGGAATATTAAAGATATACAAGTCCAATGGTATTCAAGCACTTTGGTCTTCTATAGTTCCTTCCCTTTTATTGACAAGTAATCCAGCTATTCATTACATGATCTACGAAAGAATCAAACGAAAGTTTTCATCAAGACAACTCTCAGCTGTCAGCTATTTTTTGATTGCTGCTCTCTCCAAAACAATAGGTAAGGGTCAAACACATAGAAATTAGAAATTGCTTTTAATTTGGCTGTGTCATTTTAATAATGCTAACATGTGCATTTTTATTCATTTCAGCAACTGTAATAACCTACCCACTTCAACTAATACAAACAAAAATGAGGGTAGGTTTTTGTAAAAAAGTCATTTTATTTTATTTGGTGTATTTTTAACTCATTACTAAATTTTTGTCTTGATTTTTTTCCTTTTTAGCATGGTCGTCAACGAAATACAGGAGACTCTAATCCAGCCAATAGACAAGATAGTTTCATAAGTATATTTGTCAACATCTTAAAAACTCGAGGCCCTGCTGGTTTATTTAAGGGTGTAGAGTCAAAAATAATTCAGACAGTCTTAACAGCGGCCCTTATGCTTACTATTTATGAAAAATTGAGGAGGTGGATCTTTACTGTTTTACTAATGGGACAGGGAAAGATTTCTAAAAAATAATTTTTAAAGTAGTTAGACTGTGACTGTAATAATTCTCAAAGAAAATAGTTTTTTTCGGAATGACTTTTTATGCATGCCCTTTATATTTCGTTTTAAATTTAAGTACTTATGAGAATGCTAGAAAAAATGCAAGAAATTTAAATAAACATCCAATGCTTTGTTTTTTTTGTTTAACATGAAAGTCTAGTGGGTTTGTATTTTTGGCAGAAATCGCTGTTGTGATAAAACAAGATAATACTTAAAAACTAATAATATATAAAGTTAGTTATACATACTTCATTTCAGCTACAACTAAAAGTTCTTAAACAATTGTAAACACTTTTGAATGACAAAATTCAAAATATTTTGTACAGAATTTTGTTGTCTTAATATCTTTTCATCTACGTACATAGTGAGTAGTGAAGGAGTTGTTTGTCCTTAGCTAAAGCACGAGTTTTTATAACTACCTAGTTAAATAAATTATAATAAGTATTTTTTACAAAATTTACCACTTGATATGAAAAGATTACAATTTAAAATTTGTGTTCAAAAAAAACGTGTACTCGTAAATATACAATTTGTTATATACAATTCAGCCGTTGTCTCTCTTCTGTCGTTACACTGCTACAATTTTTCCAGGCTCCACTTTTATTCGAATAAACAAGGTATCATCTCGAACATAATTCCTCTTCATCAGTGTTTCATGTGAGACAAAACGGGGGAAGCCAAATCCTAAAGAATCTGGCTCTTTGCTTGGCCTGTTTATAAGAAAAGAAAATAATTACAAATAAATGTTATAATATTTAAGTTTGTGAGAAACAACAAGGAATTAAGTTGTATAAACTTACGCTGTAAAATTCTTCCATGTTGGATCCGGATTGAAACTCTCCACAAGATTTAATGTCTGTAACAAAACAATAAGTATTACATTAATATATTTACAGTAAAAATTATCAGTAGTACATTCTCTTCTGTGATTGAGATCCAATTAGTGTATTTTACACATGTTATAAATTGTGTGTTCTATAAAATATATGTAAAAGTACACACCTTTTCAGCTGTTGGATTTTGATCAAAAATTGTGAATGAGACTGCATGAGAGAAGGGCCACTTGAGCACATTGTCATAGTCGCCTGGAAGAATTTTGATGTAAACCGAGATATGTGTACCCTCACCCACACCATTGCCGTTGAGAAATATGGATGCCTAAAAAAGAGAACATGCATTTTTTATTACAACTCAACACATGAACCACTTTTTTTGTGTGTAAATAAAAACAAAAGCCGCAAAAAATACTGTTTAAAATGGTCAAGCCATTATAATAATTTATTGAGCCAACATAATATTTTTTTTTTGCTTACCTGGAGTTTATATCCGTATTGACTAGTGTAGAAAGGTGCACTATTTAGAAAAAAATAGAACAAGCAAATTATTAGTAAGTACACTTATACAGGGAAATTATTCAGTTGATGTAGAATATTTTGTCCATCTTTTGTTCTTGCGAATACATTTTTCATACAAAGTAGGGAAGCAATCAACAAACCTGATTAACTCGACTCCATCTTTGGCTTCTCGCAGTTTAGTAGCAACATCACTTATTTTCCACATGAGTGTACCTTTTTGTTTAATTACAAAAGAATTATTAGTCGTCTCAAAACATACAAAATCTCATTATTCATCACATTCCATGCTTCATACAATTTTTCTCTCTCTCTCTTTTCAATTCAATATATCAATTTACTAGTTTACTAAAGCCATACCATTTTTGTACATGAACATGAGTACAACAGAGACATGATCTGTATCCACAAAAATTTACAGACAAGATAAACTGTCGAGGAAAAAAGTCTGACGGATACCAAAAAACTATTTTGGTAAAAGATCCATCATTGTTATTACCTTGCCAGGTAAAATAACATTGTCTTTTATTCAGACTGTTATCATAGCCTGTACAAATAATACATCTAATTCTTTTTATGTATCAAAAAAAACTACACACGCCAGTGCAGCAATGCCCAATACAGTGTAGAAAGTAAACCGTATTTCACAAAACGGGTGCTAATCTCAGGTGGAGTAGTTAGAATGTCCATAAGACAAGACTTTAGACAAGACATTGATTTAGATACATTTTTATGTGCCTCCGAATCTTATTTTTTATCCCGTCCGTCACATCATGTGTCATGTCAGCCAACAAGTTATAAAAAAAAATAGCGAGGACTACAACCTACAACTATTTCATAGCCATAAAAAGTTCTCAGGTGAAATTCTTTGCATATAATACAGCAATTGAATGTTAAATTTATTCCCACCCTTTCTAATTCTAATCAATAACAACACTAGTTATTGAGATACATCCTCACAATCTTGACTCCCCTTTACATGCATATTTATTTATGGTTTTTTGTCCTTCACTTTAAACTCATGGCTGGGAGCAAAAGAGTACGAAACACTGGCAAATGCCCAGTCTCATACATCTTCCCTTGGCATAACAAATAAGTACAAAGTGAAAAGTAACCCGTAATGGATTGTCCTTTTGCGGAACTGGAAAAAGTTGTTCAAGTAAGCGATAAGCTTATTTTCTTTACTTCTTCATCCTAGTCTTCATAACATATACTAGTAACATTCTATAGATACGAGAGTCATACTCGTACCTTCACCATGTAAAAAATGAGCTTCCCCCTTTTCTTCTTTATACAAAAAAGTCATAAGACTTGTTATATCTGTAGGTATATGCATTCACATTTGCATAGACAATTAGCTCAAAGCCAGGAGCATGAAAATGTTGGAAAAATGAGACTCACGTCTTTGATATAACTCCTAGTCTCCTATCCAATGCACTTTTTCGGCAATGCATTGCACCCCCTTTGAATATATTTGCAGCTCGACAATAGTTAAACTTTTGACTGGCTTGAAAATAAGAATTTTCATCGGCAACTATTATACACATCGAGTCTAGTTCACCCACGCAGTTTTTTTTCTCTTCATAATATAATATAACTCAGGTATTATCATATGACCTTTACGTCAAACAACAAACGAGATATGCGTACACTATTGTTGGCTCATCAGTTTTCCCAACTCTACTCTATCCAACCGGCGGCAAGAGTAATAAGAGGAGTCCACATTCCAGTTCTCTCTCTTTCTAGTTTAAGAGCAAAACCATCAGACACCAAAATTTCATCTTTGCATTTTCTATATTACCCTGTCTCCACTATCTCCATCAAAATGAGTCTTTGGAATATATATTCAACAATTTACTCCCATGTTTCGTAATCTGGAACTTTGAAACTTAAAATTATTCTCTTTTTTTTCACCATCTGCCATTCTCCCCTCCATAATAAATTCGGTACGAATTAAAATAAAAGAAGGACTGAAGGATAAAGTAGCAATCTACAATCTAGTACTTACTCGTACTTGTATACCTATCTGTACAATAGAAAATACCTGCCAATGAAGCCAATGCCGATTTCTTCTCTCCCATTTTTTTTGAGCCACATATGGAAAAACTTGTACAAGATTTATGGGCTTGTATTTACTGATCAAGTTGAAATTATTCAACACGAGACCAAACCACCAAACTATGTACTTTAATATCTGTAGACAGAGCAGAAGTTAAAGAGAGAGAATATATTGCAATACATCACTCTTAATTAGTTTCAATGTATTTATCTGACCTAACCCGAATGAAATAGAGCAAACCAATAACAAATAAGAAATCTCCTTTCAATTATACATTTACAACTTTCTATATAAATCTACCAACTATAATAATAACGACTTTATTTATCATTCTCAATAGTCTCACCTCACCACGTACACGTACGCGTATCCATTTTAAATTTAATAGACTCTTGTTTTGTGAGAAGTCTTGATCTTAATTTATGTTCTTGCTAAAAAATCATCATGTACTCGTCTCTCTCTGTATTTATATAAAACCGTATATGAAGAGGACACCTTTTTCAACAAGAAAAATTAGTTGAAAATGAAAATGATTTTTTTTTTCAAACTCAATTTTGTGTTATATCTAAGGCATTCTAAGGTAATGTTGTGTCTGTAGTTTATTTGGTAGATATTTGTATTTGAAAAGTGTCAGATCCATAATTTTTGAAGGGATGACCCGTTGTTTGCCCATGTATGCTAATGTATAATAGTTTTATGCGTTACGCTTGTATTTTAAACTGTGACGACGAGTAATTATTCCAAAACAAGTCTATATTAGACAGAATATGGAAAATTGAGAGAGAGAGAAAATGTGCAGAAAAGAAAACAAGTTCAGAGAAGAATTTCTCTCTCTCAATTTCTCACAGCCTCATTAAGACGTGGGTGGCTCATTTTTTTTCTTCTCAGTTCAATCCCTCCAATCACAACAATTATATATATATATTTCTATTACATGTGTATAATAACCAGCATACTTGGTCATTTAGTGGCAATTCCTGTCCGGGCGGTCCGTTCGTCCACGGATGTACAGATAATCGCAATTCGCAATCATTTTAATGTGAGTTTCTGAGTTTTTTCTTGTACATTTATCAACATGAAACTTTATTTGGATTACAAAAGGGACTCTTGCTATAACTCCTTTTTACCAACCATTCCTGACTTATATGATGGCAGTTCTTTTAAACTATTTTAATAATTTGGTATTTGGTATGGCTTATAGTAAACTTTACTTATGTAACATAAGTTATGTTAAATATAATTAAAATAGATATGTATATATTATTTTTACCTGATGTATTGACGTTAAGACGAGACAAGGCAGTTCTGAGACATGAGATTTGTTGTTGTTGTTTTGTCACCAAAGTACACATGAGGGACAAATGTTGACGACAATTCCCCTCAACATGAGTTTCCAACAGTGGTCTCTGACCCTGTAAAATAAAATTTAATCCTTTGTAAAAAAAATGTCGCTTCATTTCATCAAATAATTAAATATTACCACACATACATATTAAATAACTTTAGACCAAAATTAAAATTAATCAAAGTCTACAATCAAGAGGAAAATCACTATTAGACATGAGCGGCTTTAAAAATTTTCTCACACTGCGGCTAAAATACACACAATCATGATTCCTTTTATCTATTAATGCTCAAAAAAGTGGATTAAAAGACAGGTGACCGAGTTTCCTTCGACCGAGAATATAAACAATAAAAAAAATTTGTATGAAATTTTAATTTCAGAGGTTCAATGTAATGTGACAGTGATATTGTTTTTTACACTTGTCCTTTTGAATTTTTTTAAAAAGTTAAAAAAATGTATGTAGTACATATAAAATTACTAAGCATTTTTATTTGTGAATGGAGGTTAACATTTTTGCTTGGGCCTCATCATGAATACCGCCAGTTCTCACGAGAATTTTTTAAATGTATGTAATTGTATTGCAATACTTAACAAAGGAGAGTAAGGTTACTGCCCATTTATTCTTATTTGTACAGTTTTGCTTGATATTAGGGCAAAATTTTGAGGCTTAAAAAGGCAAATAATTTGATATAAAAAAATGATGGCTTCATAAATAATAATGGACATAAAAAGTGAAAGGCAATTATAAAAAATCATCACTGTATCACCTCAACTTGTCATTGTTTACAAGTCTACATTTATTTTATACGGTGCATTGAAGATGACTGTATAAAAATTGTGTACCTGGCAGGAGTCTGTTTATAACAATGCCTTTCAATGCCATTTTACACTCAAAAATTTCTCCCAGTATTAGACACACATTTTTATACTGTGATAAATGATAGTCCGTTTTACACACATTCTCTATTTACATTAATACTACGTTTTCTAAATAAATAATAGATCCTCATATTTAGAAAAGATTCAACTTTCAAATCCTGAAAAGTGTAAAGTGAGAGTAACCAAACTTCCGCAATTAATCAAGTCGCAACTAAACATGAGTCCTACCTGTACAAAAATTCTGTACCAACAAAAATGTACATATTCTCCAAAGTAAATTTTAATTAACTTGTTTTTTACCTTTAAATAAAGTCTAATAGACTGTACTAATAAGGGTTAAATAAAATTTTAATTAGTTGATAATTTAAATTAATCTAAGACTAGAGTCAACTAACTTTGTAGTCTGAAAATTGGACAGAGATGGAACGTTGAATATTACAGACAGATGAATACAATTATCAACATTCAACAAGTTGTAAAATTTTTTTGTGAAATTAAATTTATTATACTTTTTATCCAGTAAGTCTTTAGTTTTAAGACCAAGTCCAAAAGAATTTTTGACAAAGTGGTCTTTGCAATTCTGTCGACACGTGAAAGTCATAAGAGTTTTGTATGAGGAAAAATAATCATGATAATTGCCACAATCTCAACTAGCTCTCCACACACATATCTGTACATAAGGAAAAGGAGTTGACGATACAGGAAGACACGTACACCTGTATAGTTTATTTTGTAAGATGTACAAAGAGAGAGAGAGAGAGAGAGAGAGAGATGCTCCTACACAATCCCTCTCCCTCTCTCTTGTGTAGTTGTAGGAGAAAACATGAGGCTTTTTATATAGCTCAATTATTGTTATTGTTAAATGAAAAGAAAATGAAGTTATAATTTCACCTTTTTTGCTCATCTGTCCAACAAAACCACAGCAAATTAGTCAAGTAAAATATTCCTCTCAAAATATGATTATAAACATCCGTTTGTATTCAAGCCACAGTTTTGCCTTCCCTAAATCAACTTGAATTTGGACAAGTTTTGCAAAAGCTAAAATTTCAAGGCAATCCATCCCCCGTATATTTACATACGTACACAAGTAGGTATATTTTTTTAAATCAAGACAGTATAGTACGAATATTCACGTTTCATATTTGAAATAAATGTATATTTTTTTCGTACATACTCGTACCCACGTTGTTAGTGTAAAAATGAGCAAGTTATCTAGTCGCTCAAATTAAAAATGAAGAAAATTATATGGGAAAGACATGAAAGTGTCAGAAATCTCGATACGAGAGAGAGAGAGAGACAGAAAAAAAGAGTAACCCTCCGAATTAATAAGCTGCTGAAATAATATGATAAAATCTTTCTAAACAAAAACGATAGAGAAAATTCTCATACCTCGATCTTATGCATACATGATTTTCTTTCATTGGATGTGGCCATAAAAGGTAAACACATAATTTTCCGATAAAACTTGGTAAATTTTCTAGGATGCCATGCAAAGCAAAGCAAAAAAAGGGGAATTTTTTTCCCCTCACAAAATCTGAACAGGATGAGCATCTCAGCAAGATATTGCACCTCGTTGTCCTGAAAGGAACCTGTCGTTATCAGCACATCGGCTGGATTCCATTAATTTATTATAATATATCACATAATTTGCCAGTTCTTCAGAAATGCATTGGTACTGTAGCTACTCTTCAAGAATAATAAATTTCATCGCCTCACTTTTTTTCCCCTCACCCTCAAGTTGGCATCATGCATTAATCTGCAGGAAAGTATTATCTGTGTCTTATATTATGGACAATCTCACTACAGACACAGATGAGTTAGAAAGCCTATTCAATTGCTATGGTTGGTTGTCCATGTAGTTTTGTAGTTTTGGTTCTGGTTGTGCATTAATCAAAGCCGACTTGTCGGTCTTGTTGTTGTATCAGTAAGCCTCCATGATTTCCCCCCATCCCATTATACCTAAACTAATCATTTAATGAATATACAATCAAAACCATGGTTGGCTGCCTAGCTTTACATTGTCAAGGCCAATCAAGAAATCGATTAAGAAATATATATTAAATTTGGTGTATCAACATCCTCCGTCATGAATTTTTCAATTGATTCTTGCATCCTCACACCTCAAAATTAAGATAAAAGTCATGCAGCCTATATTATTACTTACGCAGTAGGTTAAAATTAGCACATTATTTACAAACACTAACCACCTTCTACTTATAGTTAACCCTGATTTGCAAAATAATAACAATTTTATAAATTAATGAAAATTAAATTCACCTTGAATTTACATCCAGAGTCTTTGAAGGGACAAGGCATCATGATGCCAGAACATTTTTCCTTCAAATGGGCTTCCAATTCTTCCCTTGGTATTGCAGGAGTTCCACAACGATTTGGACATGTCACGGGATATCGGTCACATTTTCCGTGATGCTGACAATATTAATAGTAAAAATGTATTTTAATTAGTATTTAATTTTAAAAAAATTAGGAGTAATAATTTAATTATCATAATGAAATATTAATATTTTTGTACCATTGTCAATGTGTCAGCCACAAACTCTTTTTTACAACACCGACAAGGGACAAGTCTCTTTGAACACTCGGACTTCATGTGCTGTGACAAATTTTGTCGTTGAACTTTGCATGAACATTTATTCTCACAATAAACCAACTCCCAACCACAACTCCCATGATGATTCTACAAATAAAATGGAGGAGTAAAATTAAATATCTATTTTGCATCTACAATCATAATGAAATCAACCAAACTATTGTGAGTATTGTCCCATTTCTAAGTCAAGAGGGTCATGTCATATTCATGTGGAAAAAGTAAACTAATAATTTAATTTTTTTAACCATCAAGCTGTAAAATGACACTATAACGTTTTATATTATTTAGTTTCCCACAAAATAGTCAAGGGGCTTCCCTATTATACGCCGTCAAGGAGACAAAGATGAAGAGGACAGTTAAGGTATTATAAAAGTCAAGGAGGGGGGAGGCAAGTCAAGAGGAAAATAATAGTGTGACTATATGACTTTTTTGGTATAGCTCGTTGTGAGAATGGAATGATGACGTTTTAAAGTTCTCAAATCAAAGGAAAAAATGAAATTGAAAGCGTCGACACGAAAAGACATTCCATTACCGTGTAAATAAAGTAAGAGGCAGGGTGCCTTAGTCCTAACAATTCAAAGTCAATTGTCAAGTACGGCGGCACATTTTTCACCTTTTTTACAAGGAGACGAGAGAGAGAAACTTTTAAAAGTTGATTTTATTTTACTACCTACCTCCAATTCTTCACCGCTAAAAACTTTACTGCAAAACTGACATGTCATGCGGCGATTCTGGAGAAAAGAGAGAGAGAGAGACCAAATAAATAATTTTGTTTTCATTTTGTAGATATCACACAAGGTGATGTATCTCATATTCCATAATAATAATATTTGAGATATTATGAATTAATATAAAAATTCCTTACCCGACACGTATATCGAAGATGTTCTTCTAACAACAATCTTGGAATCATTGAGCCACATTGACTTGGACATTGCACAGCGTCAAATCGACATGTATTGAGGTGACCCTGTAAAAATGAATTTTTTTACAATTAAATATTGAATACGACAAACCTAAATACACGTGTACATTCCAATCCAACCGACTCGGATATAAAATTTACACTCAATTCATAAGACTAAATACAACTTGTCACTTCATCAAAGCCAATCCCATTTTGATCTTCACACCATGATTATCATCACCAATAATATCATAAAAGAAAACACATGTAAAACTAATTTTCAATTATCAACAATCGCCTCATGAATCATTAAAAAATAAAATTTACCTTCAATTTTTTTAATTGATCCGACCAATTACATCCATCTTTATGATGAATACAAAACACAATGGAGCTCATGATAGCTTGCTCTGAGGAAGAATCTGTCAGTGCCTAGAAAAATCAATGAGACAATATTTCATCAACTATTTTTTTTCAATTAACATTAAATTTTTTGATTCTATTTAATACTATTGAAAAGATTTATTTTCTTATTATTATTTATCCTACAAAAAAACTTCCATTGGAATTTTTTCATGCATACATTTGACATATATAATAAAAGTACAAAACTGAATGGGAGCATGTACATAATAAACTGACGCAAATCAAAAAATTTCAAATGACAGTTTATTACTACTTAAAAAGACAGAGAGACGTAGAAGGAAACAATTCTTTCAAAAATATTCTCATAGTTTGTAGCCCCTCCCTTAATAGAGGTTGTAAAATAAATGTAAAGAATCGATTGTAAATTATTTCATTTTCTTAATTTGACTCGGATTCCTCTCCATTCCAAATCCAAATCAGCCTCCTGTCTCTCTCATGCTTCCCCTTTTCCATAGTCCACAAACTTACATCATAATGCTCACAATTGACTTGAACATGATCAGTCGGTCAGAGTCCTTAACCTACCGACACAGACAGTGAAAGAGAGAGAGAGAAATGGTGAATTCGACTGGCTGAACAAGAACAACAACAAAGCCTTCACAACAATACAGAAAAGTAACATGGAGAGTCACAGAGGAATGTTTTCTTGACTCTGTGGGTTGTACATTTTCTTGCTCACCCAAATCTTCATAAATTCGACCGCCTATACACTAAAACTCACTGGAACTCTCTCAAAAAATTTTTCCTTCTTCTGTCCTAATCAACTAAGGAGGGATAATTTCTATCCAGAAAAGAAACGTCAATGATTACAACAAAAACTTTGACAACCCACGCCGCCCTTGTTGTATATTCTACCTCTTTTACAATTTTCTAAGCTATGATTCACAACAACAAATAATCATACAATATGTGCAAACTTCCCCCATGTAACACTCAGTAAATTCCTATTTCTTTTTTTTTGTATACAGATATTAAAATTTTCTCAAGGAAAAAAAATCATGATTGAGTCATTCTCCATTCCGTAACAATTTCATTTCCAAAAACAAAACTATGTCATTTAATTTTAGTTGAAAAGAAAAACCTGAGGCCTCAAAATCTCAAAATAAAGACATAAACTGATTCTAATGATAATTATTTTCAACTTGTCATCTGCACTAGAGCAGACAAAAAAGAAATGAGACTCATTTTGACAGTGTGTGTGTGTATATGTGTGGAAGAAGCTTCATAACAGTAACACATATCCAAATAAACGTATAAACAAACACAAGTTTAATTTCACTACAATTAAGAAGGAATCCAGTGCAAGATAATTGTAATTACTTTGAAAAAGTTCTACTTGCAAAGTTAATTGTTCCCCCCACTAGTTATAGAGAGGAAGACTGTACTTTTGTATTTTGTACTTTGAGCATAATTTTTAATACCAGCTTTTTTCCTCCACCAAACAGAAACAGACC
This sequence comes from Arrhopalites spinosus, assembly GCA_034700945.1. Classification (NCBI taxonomy): domain Eukaryota; kingdom Metazoa; phylum Arthropoda; class Collembola; order Symphypleona; family Arrhopalitidae; genus Arrhopalites; species Arrhopalites spinosus. Next base: position 3,817 of record JAQIVZ010000177.1, on the reverse strand, counting down.
AAGCAAAAAAAAAGGTTTTAAATGGTAGCCTGCAGACTTTAAATTGCTCAACTGTCATGAACTTATTCATAATATTATTTTAAAAAGTCAACTATATATGGCTTCCAGCTCCCATCAACTTTAACAATTAAATATTTGTTAAAAAAATTCTCCCCGTCAAACAATTATTATTACTTGTCAATCCCTTCAAATACAAATACAAACTTGTACCTAAAAAACTTGCAATATTCACACCCTAAAAAAATATAAAAAAACTACACTAATATGCCAAGTCTCATCTACAGTCTCAAGTGTCTACTAAAACACATAGAAGGAAGAACAAGAACGGTATGCAGAAAATTAATATTTGTTATGATAATACTACAATAATGACGAGGGTAGTGTCAAAGTACCTTACTTGAATAATTTCAACTTCCTCTGTCTCTCTCTCTCTCAAAATGTTTAAAACACTTTAGAATATTTGCCTAGCAGGTATTTCAAATCATCTTTATCATTATGATCACAATTTCTACTAAGATTAGTATATGCATCTGTACATGAATGACATGACATAAAACAAAAATATTGTAACTAAAATTGTACTCTCAACAAATCCTTCTGTGTGTGTACAATAATAATATTATATAATACATACAGATACACAACAAGTCAACGAAAAAATAAAGAAATATAAACCACAAGTATACCCCGACTAATATACATGTATATATATATAATATATAGGTATAAAATCATCAAAGGAGGATACGAGAAGGCAAGCATAGCAATGATGAAGAGTCAAACAATAAAGGTACTACGGTTCGTCAGCTGTCTGGCATTTCCCGCAACTACTTACGATTAACTAACAAATGCACACACACAGCAAAAGAATAACATACAGTAGACTCGATACGAGTACAAATATCTAGCGCAAAATGTACATTTCTCAAGTTTATAACTTGCATATAAACACAGAGGTGATACCAATGAATATCTGTACAGATATCTGTACATACATGGACACAAAACTCCCTTTGCTCTTCAACATACTGGTAAATAAAGTAAAAAAACATCGGACAATTCGTACTAGCCGCATCGTATCGTACACAGAGAGAGAGACAGGGGCAGAGTCATCTAAAGCAGGCGTTAAATGTTGAAAGAACATATAAAAGCATTTTTTTCCCTTCCATCCCTTGCACTCACTAAAATTTCCTCTCATAAAGAAAATTGACTCAGGTAGGCAATCCATTGCTATTATTCATGAGTAGCTATGAGTCCCAATGACTAATACATATATATATATATATATATACATAAGTTGCCCACCTACGCTTTTATCATGTACAAAAGTAACAATAATGTGTGTATGTATGTATGGCTAGGCAAAATAAAAGAACGGCTGCCTATTATATAATACGCTTCATATCACTGTCTGTATTGTACATCGTAGATTCTAGCCAGGCCTCAAGTTCCTGTGCCCTCCGTACGAGTACTCGAAACAATTTTTGTTGTACATTAAAACCCTTGGTGATGATTGAACCAAAGCAAAAGTAAACTTGAATTGTGTCTGTGTATCTGTACACACGTCTCTCACCTGCCGATATGTAACTAAAGAGAGCATAACTAAAGTCTCTTTCTTGTCACATTTGGACATATTTGAGTAGCCAAAATCCCCTCCATGAATTAAGCAATATGATATGCTACATATTTAAACTGTATTCAGCATTTCAACATTTTTTCAATCAATGAAGGCAAATGGATGTCCCAATGTACACACATCTGTGAGTCTGTGACTTTATGAACCAAAAAAAAAGGAAAAAAGAATCTCATGAATAGACTCTGTTACGATCACTATTTTAACATGGCTGTAGAGTATAAAGGAGGGAACACAGGTTAGCTAATAATCCTAACTAACCAGGGTGAATTAAATGTGTGTGTTCACAGTCTAGCTTATACAGACACAACACAACAAGAGCGGCAGGGACGATATAGTAGTTTTTGTGTAGTGAGGGGATGGATAAAAACTATTAGAAAAAACTTTGTTCGCTCACTGACTGTCTGCATCCGTATCCTGTTTCATGCCATGCTTCATGTGTACATAATATAATAACAAAAATGTGTATTGTATAATAATACACAACCACAAAATTCAATTCTAAAACTTTATAAATATAAAATATCCTACACGTTTCAAGGAATAACAATAGAACACGATATATCTGTACAGTGTACAGATACACAAGACTGGAATAGAAACACAACCCTTTTTATTATTAATACAGATAAATACACCAAACAACTTTCATGTTCTTGCCATGGTCTTGGCCTGCTCTTTATCTCTCTATACTAATGTTGAATACCAACTTGGTCATTTTTGTTTTCATAATGAAGTACTCCTACTACTTACTACTAGTATTTGTATTTAACATATACAGATAGACGATATGGAATATAAATATAAGAATATTATTTATAAAATTTAAGTGTATCAATTCAAGATTAAAGTGTATTAACTTTAACTCCAAGGGGACCAAGGAGATGATATATTTGTAAACATGTACCTCTGACGAGTGAATTTAATAAAGGTTAAGGGCTGAGGCTGAATCTGACTGAGGAGAGGAGCACAAATGTTTTAGACTTGTGAATAAATTCATAAGAGAGAGAGAGATGAATTGGAGATTGGTTACTTCATCAACGCATCACATCACACTTGGAGAACAAAACAACCATTACAGTCTATGTGGTACTCATACTGATCATGTTATGGGTACTGACTCACTGTGCTTACAACCCTATCAGAATACTAATTCACTTGAGAAGGAGAACAAGAAGAAGAAACCATGAGGTACTTGAGAACAAGCCATCTGCCTATGCCTCTGACGTGTTACAAAGAAATGTCGGAGGAAGACAGAAAGAGAGAGAGAGAGAAGAACAAAAAACATAAAACAAGTCGATAATATTTTATCTTCTGTTTGTAGGGAGTGCATTATAAAACACTAAATTGTAAAATTGTAATGATGATTCTACTTAACTTTTATATCATTCTCCACATCTTTTTACTCCCCTAATCATTCCCCACAAGTAGAATTAGCTCGTGTGTCTACTCCACAGTCTCTGTGTATATCACCACTACACTACCACATATGAGAATGCAACAATTAAGGTTTATGTTTAATTTGATGATAAAGTCGATTAGAGTCTCATTCCGGACAGGAATGAGGAAACGTTTTCTATAAAACTTATAGGACTCATGAGTCAAGCCTTTGATGTTTTATGTGTACAAAACTCATTTCGCAAAAAATTTTACAAGGGTAAGGTTTGTACATTTATTTAATAACCAAGTTTAAATGAAATCCAGTCTTTCAAATTGAGTCACACGTAAAAAAATATAAATAATTCTTAATCCCTCATGGCTAATCAGATAGTAAAGCATGTGAGCTCAAGTTTAACGTTGATTTGTTGTCTGATAAAAATTAAATACTGTGGAAAAATTATATAAACACAACTAAATGTAGACCGGAAGTTTGCTTGTACACGCATATTTATCTGTATCTGTGCGTACAGAGTGCGTTTGTCAAAAAAGTATTCAACTTTAACATTTAATCTTGATTCAAGCTATGGGCACTTTTGTACTCCCCAAAATCCTTTGACCGTTCAGTTTGTACAAATAATTATTCAGTGGAAGAAAAAATAAAAATAATTTTAATTGTCACCAATAGGCCAATAGCCTAGAGTTGAATAACAACTCTTTCATTGTATTGTTGGGTCCTAGGTCTTTTTATCGAATGGATTATGTTCGAACGCACTATGTTCGAAACATTTTGTTCGAATTACATTA